>SJYA01002443.1:5980477-5996324 GCA_006410615.1 Neotragus moschatus
AAAAAATAAAAATTAAAAAAAGTGTGTTTGGGAAAAACACAGTATTTAAGATGTTTGAAGTAGGTTTTAGAAAAATGCATCATTTGTAGTTTAAAATTTAAAGGATTAACAAAATACATTTAAAATTTCAGCCTCACCAATATCTTTAAAAATGTATATGTAGTACATATACAGGACCTCCCTGGTGGCTCAGATGGTAAAGTGTCAGTCTACAATGTGGGAGACCCGGGTTCAATCCCTGGGTCAGGAAGGTCCCCTGGAGAAGGAAATTGCAATCCACTCTAGTACTATTGCCTGGAAAATCCCATAGAATACTACTCAGTCATAAAAAAGAATGAATTTGAGTCAATTCTAGTGAGGTGGATGAACCTAGAGCCTACTATACAGAGTGAAGTAAGTCAGAATTAGAAAAGCAAATATAGTATGTTAATGCATATATATGGAATCTAGAAAAATTATATTGATGAACCTATTTGCAAGGAAGTAATGGAGACACAGCTGTAGAGAATGGACTAGTGGACACAGTGGGGGAGGGAAAGAGTGGGATGAATGGAGAAAGTAGCATCGGCACACATACACTATGGTGTGTAAAATGGATAGCTGGTGAGAAGTGGCCATGTAACAAAGGGAGCCCAGTCTGGCGCTCTGTGATGGCCAAGAGGGGTAGGATCAGGGGGAGGGGACGGAGGCTCAAGAGGGAGATGATATATGTATAATTATGGCTGATGCATGTTGTTGGATGGCAGAAACCAACAGAACATTATAAAAATTAAAAAACAAAAAATGCATATTAAATATTGATATAGATTTTTTCATACCAAAATACTTTAATGGGAATATCCAATCCTCGCAAAGATAAGGAAGCAAGAACATGTACATAAAGCTGTTAACCTTTCAGAACGCAATTCAGCTATATGTATCACAAGATTTAGAAATGCTTTATACCTTGAATATTAGTAGTAACTATTAGGTTAATGCAAAAGTACTTGAGATTTTGCAGTGTTGAAATTTGCCATTTGCTATTAGAATATATTCTTAAATAAATGTGGTTATGTTATACATCTTTTTAATGCACACTTCTCATTTTATATTCTTTTGTTAATGACTTATCACTTGCTATTTATTTTAAATTTATTTGAGACTATAGAAAATATGTTAGATAAAAAGCCAATTCCAGTGATTTTTTTAATTCGAGTTCAAAATGGGTTATAAAACAGCAGAGACTACTCGCAACATGAACAATGCACTTGGCCCACGAACTGCTAATGAACACACAATGTAGCGGTGGTTCAAAAAGTTTTGCAAAGGAGACAAGGGCCTTGAAGAAGAGGAGCATAGTGACCAGTCACTGGAAGTTGAAAACAACCAACTGAAAGGATCACTGAAGCTGATCCTCTTAGATCTACAGGAGAAGCTACTGAAAAACTCAATGTCGACCATTCCACGGTCATTCAGCATTTGAAGCAAATTGAAAAGGTGATAAAGCTCGATAACTGGGTGCTCCGTGATCTGACTGAAAGTGAAAAAAACTGTCATTTTGAAGTGTCATGTTATCTTATTCTATGCAATAATAGCAAACCATTTCTTGATCAAATTGTGACGTGTGATGAAAATCAGATTTTATACGACAGCTGGCGATGACCAAGATCAGTGGTTACAGCAAGAAGAAGCTCCAAGGCATTTGCCAAAACCAAACTTACACCAAAACAAGATCATGGTCACTGCTTCATGGTCTGCTGCCCATCTGACCCACTGCAGCTTTCGGAATCCAAGTGAAACCATTGCATCTGAGAAGTGTTCTCAGCAAATCAATGAGATGAACTGAAACTGCAATGCTTGCATCTGGCATTGGTCAACAGAAAGGCCCCAATTCTCCATGACAACACCCAACTGCACATCGCACCACAAATGCATCAAAAGTTAAACAAACTGAGCTACAAAGTTTTGCCTCATCTGTCATATTCACTCAACCTATTGCCAACTGACTACCACTTCTTCAAGCATCTTGACAACTTCTTGCAGTGAAAATACTTTACAACCAGCAGGATGCAGAAAATGTTTTTCAGGAGTTTGCTGAATCCTGAAGCATGGATTTTCATGTATAGGAATATCTAAACTTATTTCATGTTGGCAAAAATCTTTGATTAATAAAGATGTGTGTGAGTCTTTATTTGTTATAATGATTTAAAATTCATGGTTCAAAGCTGTAATTACTTTTTCATCAACCTAATAAATATGCTCTGGGTCCTTTGGCCCAGTAATTACACATATTAAAAAAATATATTAAGGAAATATTGCAAAATAATAAAGAAAATTGCCTTATATATCAAAACAATGGCTGTAGCACTTTTATAGCATTAAAATATTGGGAAACAACATAAGTATACAGCAACAAATAAATAATTTAAAAGATAGGAACTATGATGCACACTTTTAAAATTATATCTAAAAGAACCACGAAATGATTATATTGTAATATGAAAGAATAAAGATAGAGTGAAAACAAACTATTCTAAAACACAATCATAACTTACAAAAAGGAAACAATACAACATTAAATACAGTTGTATATTAGAAAAGAAGTGAGAAGATTCTTTCTTATTCATACAACAACTAGAGAATAAACTTCAGGGCTATAACAAATTTAATGTAATCTGGGCAATTTGTTCAGTTCAATAAGCAAATATTGAGACCTAATAAATGCTAGGCAGTACCCGAGGTTCTATTGTGTATAAATGGCAGTTTGTGGTACTACTGAAGAATTTCAAAAGGAAAACATGTGTTTCAAACATGAGACATTTGAGTCTTTACAAGAAAGGAAGGCAAAAAGGAGAGATAGAGGCAGAGAGGGAAGGAAAAGGGCAAGGTAGAAAGTAGAAGTATTTTATTGAGCTATCCCAGAGTTACAATATAGTTCTGCACTTCCTCAAAAATGCCATCATCCAAAGAAGCAAAGAATATACAGTGGAGGAAAGACAGCCTCTTCAATAAATAGTTTTAAGAAAACTGGACAGCCACAGGCAAAAAAAAGAAAAAAAAGAAAGAAACTAGATCACTACTTCACACCATAAACAGAAATCGACTCAAAATGGATTAAAGGCTTGAATGTAAGAACCAAAACTACAAAACTCCTAGAAGAACACATAGGCTGCATGCTCTTTGATGCCAGTCTTAGCAATATCTTTCTAAATACGTCTCTTCAGGGGAAACAAAAACAAAATGAAACAAACGGGGCTACAGTAAACTAAAAAGCTTCCGCACAACAAAATGAGAAGACAACCTACCAAACAGAAGAAGATATTCACAAACTATATATCTAATAAGGGATTAATATCCAAAATACATAAAGAAATCATACAACTCAACAACTAAAGAGCAAACATTATCCAAAGGGTTGAGGACTTGAACAGGCATTTTCCAAAGAAGACATACAGTTGACCAACAAGTCCATGAAAAGACATTTAACATCACTAGCTATCAGAGAAACACAAATCAAAACCACAGTGAGATACCAACTCACCCATATTAGAATGGCTATTATCAAAAAGACAAGCTATAACAAGTGTTGGTGATGATGTGAAGACAAGGAACCCTTGTACACTGTTGATAGGAATGTAAATTGATGCAGCCACTATGGGAAAAAGTGTGGAGGTTCCTCAAAAAATTAAGAATAGAACTACCGTATGATCCAGTTACCTCCCAAACAAGGTATTTACCCAAGAATATGAAAACACCACATGGCACTAATGGTAAAGAAACTGCCTGCCAATGCAAGAGACATAATAGACACAGGTTCAATTTCTGGGTTGGGAAGATTCCCCTGAAAGAAGACATGGCAACCCATTCCAGTATTCTTACCTGGAGAATCTCATAGACCAAAGGGTCTGGTGGGCTATGCTCCATAGGATTGCAAAGAGTCAGACACAACTGAAGCAACTTAGTAAGCAGCATAAAAACACCAGTTTGAAAAGATACATGAATGCACCCTTACGTTCATCACATTATGTATGATTGCTGAGATATGAAAATAACTGAAGTTCCCATCAATGAATGAACAGATGAAGAAGCATATGTGTATCTACTCAATCATTTAGTTGTATCCCATTCTTTGTGATCCAATGGACTATAGCCCGCCAGTCCTCTGTTCATGGAATTTTCCAGGCAAGAATACTGGAGTGGGTTACCATTTCCTACTCCTGGGGATCTTTCCAACCCAGGAATCAAACCCATGTCTCCTGCATTACAGGCATTGGCAGACGGATTCTTTATCACTAGCATCACCGGAGAAAAACTGCAAGATATCATTGTTTTTATGGCTGAGTAGTAGTAGCTCATTGTGTGTGTGTGTGTGTGTGTGTGTGTGTGTATGCATGTATGAAGTCATATATATAAACACACACACAATGGAATACTGCTGCTGCTGCTGCTAAGTCGCTTCAGTCATGTCCAACTCTGTGCGACCCCATAGATGGCAGCCCACCAGGCTCCCCCATCCATGGGATTCTCCAGGCAAGAACACTGGAATAGGTTGCCATTTCCTTCTCCAATGCATGAAAGTGAAAAGTGAAAGTGAAGTCGCTCAGTCGTGTCCAACTCTTAGTGACTCCATGGACTGCAACCCACCAGGCTCCTCCATCCATGGGATTTTCCAGGCACGAGCACTGGAGTGCGTTACTATTGCCTTCTCCAAACAATGGAATACTACTCAGACATTAAAAACAATGAAAGCTTACCATTTGCAACATGAATGGACCTTGAAAGCATTATGCTAAGTGAAATAAATCTGATGCACAAAGACATATAATGTCAGTCATATGTATAATATTATATAAAAATGAATAAAAACAATAAAAATAAATGTTCAAACCAAACCAAACAAAAAGAAGTGCATAAGTATAGAGATTAGAGTAGTGGTTACCAGAGGTAAAGGGTGGATGTGGAGGGTGAAATGAGTAAAGAGGTCAACTATATGGTGATAGATGAAAATTATACTGTATACAGAAGTAGAAACATAATAATGCTATACTATATACAGAGGTAGAAATATTAATGTTGAATATATGAAACATATAATGTTACATAAATCAGTATTACTTGAATAAAAATATCTAATTTTTAAAATAATTTTTAAAATGCCATCATCACCTGCAGTCCTGAAATCATTCCCCAAATAAATGTCATCAGTGATATACTAGTTCTAGACACCATTTCTCCAATGATATTTGTTTCAAATCTACAGATAGGTTTCCATTCACATGATTGTTTAAGGACAGGGAAGTAACACTAGCACTCAAAAATAAAATCAGAAAAATAAAAACATAAAAAATAAATAGACCCAATTTGGAGAAAAATATGGAAATCCTCAAAAATCAACCCACCTTATTGATCAAAAATGTTCATAATTATTCAAAACTAACTCAATATACTCAAAAATAATGATTGACACATTTATATTGATATTTATGGTCACATAATTTTCATTTTATGTCACTTATTATTAATACTAAATAATTACTGTTGTTGTTGTTCAGTCTCTAAGTCATGTCCGACCCTTTACGACCCTATGGACTGTAGCATACCAGGCTTACCCATCCTTTACTATCTCCTGGAGTTTGCTCAAACTCATGTCCATTAAATCAGTGATGCCATCCAACTATCTCATTCTCTGTTCGTTTTCTGTTGCCCCCTTCTCCTGCCCTCAATCTTTCTCAGCATCAGGGTCTTTTCCAATGGGTCAGCTCTTCACCTCAGGTGACCAAACTCTTGGAGTTTCAGCTTCAGCATCAGTCCTTCCAATGGACATTCAGGGTTGATTTTCTTTTAGTATTGCTAGTTTGATCTCCCTGCTGTCCAAGGGACTCTCAAGAGTCCTCCTGCACTACAATTCGAAAGGATCAATTCTTCAGCATTCAGTCTTCTTTATGGTCCAACTCACACATCTGTACATGACTACTGGAAAATAATAGCTTTGACTATACAAACCTTTGCTGGCAAAGTGATGTCTTTTTATTTTTAATACGTTGTCTAGGTTTGTCAAAGCTTTTCTTTCAAAAAGCAAGCATCTTTTAATTTATGGCTGCAGTCACCATCTGAAGTGATTTTGGAGCCCCCCAAAATAAAAGCTGTCATTGTTTCTACTTTTCCCCCTTGTATTTGCATGAAATGATGGGACTGGATGCCATGATCTTAAGTTTTTGAATTCTGGATTTTAAACCAGATTTTCCCCTCTCCTCTTTCATCCTCATTAAGAGGTTCTTTAGTTCTGCTTCACCTTCTGTCATTAGAGTGGTATCATTTGCATATCTGAGGTTGTTGATATTTCTCCCAGCAATCTTGATTCCAGCTTGTGATTCATCCAGACTGGCATTTCCTATGATGTACTCTACATATAAGGTAAATAAACAGGGCAACAATATATAGCCAGATATACTCTTTTACCAATTTTAAACCAGTCCATTGTTCCATATCTGGGTCTAACTGTTGCTTTTTGACCTGCATACAAGTTTGCAGATGTTGGCAATTTGATCTCTGGTTCCTCTACCTTTTCTAAATCCAGCTTGTATGTGTGGAAGTTCTCATTTCATGTACTATCGAAGCCTATTTTGAACATTCTTTGGCATTGCCCTTCTTTGGGAATGAAAATGAACCTTTTCCAGTCCTGTGGCCACTGCTGAGCTTTTCAAACTTGCTGGCATATTGAGTGCAGCACTTTAGCAGCATCCTCTTTTAGGATTTGAAGTAGCTCAGCTGGAATTCCATCACCTCCACTAGCTTTGTTTGTAGTGATGCTTCCTAAGTCCCACTTGACCTTGCACTCCAGGATGTCTGGCTCTAGGTGAATGATCACACCATCACGGTTATCTGGGTCATTAAGACCTTTTTTGTATAGTTCTTCTGGGTATTCTTGCCACCTCTTCTTAATCTCTTCTGCTTCTGTTAGGTCCTTGTCGTTTCTATCCTTTATTGTGTTCATCATTCCATGAAATGTTCCCTTGGTATCTCCAATTTTTTGAAGAGATCTCTAGTCTTTCCCATTCTATTGTTCTCCTCTATATCTCTGCACTGTTCACTTAAGAAGGATCTCTTGTTTCTCCCTGCTCTTCTTTGAATTCTGCATAACGGATATATCTTTCCCTTTCTCCTTTGCTTTTCACTTCTCTCATCTTCTCAGCTATTTGTAAGGCCTCCTCAGACAATCACTTTGCCTTCTTACATTTCTTTTTCTTTGGAATGGTTTAGATCATCACCTTCTGTACAGTATTATGAACCTCTGTCCATAGTTCTTCAGGCACTCTTGTCTATCAGATCTAATCCCTTGAATCTATTAGTCACTTCCACTGTAAAATTATAAGGGATTTGATTTAGATCGTACTTGAATAGTCTAATGGTTTTCCCTACTTTCTTCAATTTAATTCTGCTTTTTACAATAAGGAGCTCATGATCTAAGCCACAGTCAGCTCCGGGTCTTATTTTTGCTGACAGTATAGAGCTTCTCCATCTTCAGCTGCAAAGAACATAATCAATCTGACTTCAGGGTTGACTATCTGGGGATATCCATAGGTAAAATTGTCTTTTGTGTTGTTGGAAGATGGTGTTTGCTATGACCAGTGTGTTCTCTTGGCAAAACTCTGTCAGTCTTTGCGCTGCTTCATTTTGCACTCCAAGGCCAAACTTGCCTGTTTCTCCACGTATCTCTTGACTTCCTACTTTTGCATTCCAATCTCCTATGATGAAAAGGACATCATTTTTTGGTGTTAGTTCTAGAAGGTCTTGTAGGTCTTTATAGAACTATTCAACTTCAGCAAAATTAATTAATAAGTAATAATATATTATTAATATATTAAATACTACTTTAATCTTAAGCTTTCGTTTTATTTTTTATTTTGTCTTCACAACATGAGGTTGATATTATTACTACATTTTAGAAATGAGGAAGCTGAGGTTCAAAGAGGCTACATAATTTAAATAAGGCCAAATGTCCAGAAAATGTTAAAACATTGTAAATATATAGAAAAGGGAGATCTTGGCAACTCTCTAGCCATACTCTGTGCTTCAGGACAGTGCCTTCCCAGACTGAACCTCATAGAACAGCTTCAGTAGCAGCACAAAGTAGGCCCTCATTTAATATTACTGATTATTATTAATCAGGCCTCCCTGGTGGCTCAGTGGTAAAGAATCCACCTGCCAGTACAGAAAACACAAGTTTGATCCTTGGATTGAGAAGACCCCTGCAGAAGGAAATGGCAGACTGCTCCAGTATTCTTGCCTGGGAAATCCCATGGAAGAGAGCCTGGCAGGCTACAGTCCATGGGGTCACAAAAGAGTTAGACATGACTTAGCGACTAAACAACAGCAAACATTAATTGCCATGTAATTAAAAAATGATGAACTTAAAGTCTGTACCTAAGCAAAGTTGAATTACGTTTCAAAGGCAAAGCAATACATCCTGAAAAAATAAATGTATTTTAATTTAATTAAAATCTCAAGTTTATTTTAACCCTACTTAGCCAACTTTAGTTCCTTACCTTTAGACACCAGTTTAAAAGCAACACAGGAGAGAAACACACTAGGAATTCACAAGATTTTAATTAAACTCGTTCAAAAAAATTTTTAAAAATAAATAAATAATCAAATAAAAGCAACACAGGACCTTTTCTCTTTTCAAAAACAGAAAATAACATTATTATCTATAGTCTCAGAAAGTTTGTGCCTTTCAGATACATATTTCAGTACTTCTGGTTTTCTGATATAGTCTCAGTAACAATTACTGCAAACTTCTGGTGACTGAAGCCATGAAATCAAAAGACGCTTACTCCTTGGAAGGAAAGTTATGACCAACCTAGATAGCATATTCAAAAGTAGAGACATTACTTTGCCAACTAAGGTCCATCTAGTCAAGGCTATGGTTTTTCCAATAATCATGTATGGATGTGAGAGTTGGACTGTGNCTGCAGTCACCATCTGCAGTGATTCTGGAGCCCCCAAAATAAAGTCTGACACTGTTTCCACTGTTTCCCATAGTCACACATATATATGAGACTATCATTTCCTCATTGTATTATTTTCTCCTTTGTCATAAATTAATTGACATGTATATCTGAATTTATATCTGTCTGACATGTATATCTGTCTGGGATTTCTATTTCTGACAATGATCTTTGTGCTTGTTTTTATACCAATACAATGCTGTTTGGATTGCCACAGTTTTGTAATACAGTTTGAAATTAGGAATCCTGTTGTCCCCTGTTTTGTTCTTCTTTCACACGTTTTCTTTGGCTATTTGGGAATTTTAGGATTGTTAATTCTATTTTTGTGAAAAATATTATTGGATATTTTATAGGGATTGAATTTAATCTATAGTACCTCAGATATTTTAATATTACTTTTCTAACCCATAGCATGAAATATCTTTCATTTGTGTTTTCTTTGATTCCTTTCATCAATGTATTATACTTTTCTCTATACAGATCTTTCAATCTATTCTTAAATTTTTTAATTTTTGGCTGCATTTGTAAATGAAATTGATTTCTTAATTTCTCTGATAGTTCATTTTACTGAATAGAAATGCAACAGGCTTTTGTAAATTGATCTTATATTCTGCAATTTTAGTGAATTTGTTACTAGTTCTGATAATTTTTTGGTGAAGTCCTTAGGGTTTTCTGTCTATAATATGTCATTTGCAAATGTTGACTGTTTTATTTCTTCATGATTGATGTCTTCTTCTTTTTTCTTTTTTTGCCTAAATAGCCTTCCTAGGACTACCAATACTATGTTGAATAAAAGCAGTAAGAGTCAACATCCTTGTCTTGTTCCCAAGCTTAAAGGAACTAAGGACTTTTCATATATGGCTTTATTATGTTGAGATATGTTCCCTCTATACCCACACTTTAAAGTTTTACCATAACTGGATGCTAATTTTGTCAAATATTTTTTCTACATCTTGAGATGATCATATTTTATCCTTTATTTTGTTAATGTGGTTTATCATACTGATTGATTCACAGTTGGTGAGTTATCCTTCCATATCTGGAATAAATTCCATTTGATCATGCTATGTGATCCTTTTAATGTATTATTGCATTTTATTTGCTAAATATTTTGTTGAGGATTTAACATTTATGTTCATCAGAGATATTGAGCTATAATTTTGTCTTCTGGTGGTGTTTTTGGCTGGTTTTAAAATGTTTGAAAGTATTCTATCCTCTTCAATTTTTCAGAAGAGTTTGAGAATTGATACTAATTCTTTAAATGTTTGGTAGAATTCACCACTGAAGTCATCTGTTGTTGTTGTTGTTCAGTGGCTAAGTCATTTCCAATTATTTTAATCCCATGGACCATAGCACTCCAGGCTCCTCTGTCCTCCACTAACTCCCGAAGTTTGCTCAGGTTCATGTCCACTGAGTCAGTGATGCTACCTAACATTTTCTCCTCTGCTACCCCTTTTTTCCTTTTGCCTTCAATCTTTCCCATCACCAGGGTCTTTTTCAGTGAGTTGGCTCTTCACATCAGGTGGCCAAATTATTGGCACTTCAGCTTTAGCAACCGTTCTTCCAGTGAATATTCAGGGTTGATTTCCTTTAGGATTGACTGGTTTGATCTTCTTTCAGTCCAAAGGGTCCTAGACCTGGAGCTGATTGTGGATCAGATCATGAGTTCCTTATTGCAAAATTCAGGCTTAAGTTGAAGAAAGTAGGAAAAACCACCAGGTCATTCAGGTATGACCTAAATTAAACTCTTTATGATTCTACAGTGGAGGTAACCAATAGATTCAAAGGATTAGCTTTGGTAGACAGAGTGCCTGAAGAACTGTGGGCGAAGTTCATAACATTGTATACGAGACAGTGACCAAAATCATACAAAATAAAAAGAAATGCAAGAAGGCAAAGTGGCTGTCTGAGGAGGCTTTACAAATAGCTGAGGAAAAAAGAGAGAAGAAAGGCAAGGGAGAATGGGAAAGATATACTCAACTGAATGCAGAGTTCCAGCAAATAGCAAGGATAGATAAGAAGGCCTTCTTAAATGAACAATGTAAAGAAATAGAGGAAAACAATAGAATAGGAAAGACTAGAGATCTCTTCAAGAAAACTGGAGATATCAAGGGAACATTCATGCAAGGATGGGCATGATAAAGGACAGAAACGATAAGGACCTAACATAAGCAAAAGAGATTAAGAAGAAATGGCAAAAATACACAGAAGAACTATACAAAAAAGGTCTCAGTGACACAGATAACAACAATGGTGTGGTCACTCACCTAGAGCTGGGCATCCTAGAGTGTGAAGGCATCTAGTCTTTTCTTTGTCAGGAGGCTCATGATTACTGAGTCCATTTCCTTATTCGTTATTAGTCTGTTCAAATTTTCTATTTATTGTATGTTTCTAGGAATTTATCAATTTCTGCTAGGTTGTCCAATTTATTGGCACATAATTGGTCATAGTAGTCTCATAATTTTTTGTATTTCTATAGTACCTATTGGAACATCTCCTCTTTCATTTCTGATTTTATTTGAGTCCTCTCTTTTTTTGGTGACAGTTTATATATTTTGTTTTCTTAGCTAAAGGTTTGTATATTTGGGGTATTTTTTTTAATTTTTAAAATTTAAAAAATTAAAAAATTTTTTTTTTAAAAAACTGTTCTTCATTTCATTGCTCTTTTCTAGTCCCTATTTCATTTATTAGGGATTCCCAGGTGGCTCAGAAGGTAAAATGTCTGCCTGCGAGGCAGGATACCCAGGTTCAGTCCCTGGATCAGGAAGATCTCTTGGAGAAGGAAATGGCAACCCACTCCAGTACTCTTGCCTAGAAAATTCCATGGATGGAGAAGCCTGGCGGGCTACAGTCCATGGGGTCGCAAAGAGTTGGACATGACTGAGCGACTTCACTTTGATCTTTACAATTTCCTTCCTTCTACCAACTTCAGGATTCATTTCTTCTTCTTTCTCTAGATCCTTGAGGTGTAAAATTTGTTTATGTGAGATCATTCATGTTTCTTAATAAAAAATTTATCACTCTGAATTCCCCTTTAGAATTGCTTTTGCTGCATTCCATAATTCTTGGTATGCTGTGTTTCCATTTTTTCAAGGTACTTTTTAATTTCTCTTTTGATTTCTCCTTTGACTCATTAGTTGTTCAGTAGTATGTCATTTAGAGAAGGCAATGCCACCCACTCCAGTACTCTTGCCCAGAAAATCCCATGGATGGAGGAGCCTGGAAGGCTGCCGTCTGTGGGGTCACACAGAGTTGGACACGACTGAAGCAACCTAGCAGCAGCAGCAGTATGTCATTTAATCTCTACATATCTGTGAATTTTCCTTTTTTCTTCTTGTAATTATTTTCTGGTTTCATACCATTGGGGTTGGAAAAGATACTTATATGATTCAATCACCTTAAATCTAGTAAGGCTTGTTTTATAGCTTAACATATGATCTACCCTGGAATACATTCCATGTGTGCTTAAGAATGTGTATTCTGTTGCTTTTGAACAGAATGTTCTGCATAGGCCTGTTAAGTCTATATTTTCTAATATTAGACTTTCTAATATAGAAAATATTCAAAATTTTTCTATATGTTGTTTAAGGTCCATGTTCCCTTACTGGTTTTCTGTTGACAGTAATCAAAACAGCATGGTACTGGCATAAAAGCAGACACACTGAAATGATGGAACTGAATAGAGACCCCCAAATATAAACTCACCCATATATAGCCAACTAATACAACAATGTAACCAAGAATATACAATGGGCAAAGGATAATCTCTTCAATAAATATATTGCTCAAATAAACAAAAAACTCTTTGGTAACTTTAGTCATTTCAAAATATTAAAGGAGTCCTCAAACTAAAAAGTTTGGGAATCACTAATATATACATATAAATAAGTCTCTTCCCCTTACCTATTTATTCCTCCAGTCACCAGCTTCCCTGACCAGAGGCAACCCCTCTTGATAGTTTCCTATGTGTTACACGCATATGTAAGTAAATGTATCATGTATTATTTTCTTTTTATAAATGGCAGTTTATTATGCACACTGACCGAGAATTCTGAAATAAGGAAAAGTAGTTACCATCATTTCATCACACTTTTCAACTCTTCCTTCTCCATGTCCTTGGAAACACATTGTGTGTCTACTCTTCCAGAAATTACTGAGTCTTTCAAAGACACACATACTTCTCTTTGGAGGCCCACCTGCCAATGACAGGGTGAGAAAAATGTATATCATATCTCTGATTATAAGAAAATTTCCATTTTTAATATTTTTAATATCACCTTATCTTTGAGCTAGTAAGACAGTTCTAAATAATTAGAACACTAAGTCAATTTCTTCTCTTCAGGGGTGTAGTAACAATGCCAACATAACCAGAATGTAACCCAAAGAGATGTATGAAATCCAGCCAAAGAAAATATCCTTCTTTAACTGTCTCTGGTACATTCTTAATTATTGCTAACTTAAAGTTTCTATTCTTTCTTTAATCTGCATATAATCTGAAATTTAACCCTTCCATTGAGATTTTTTTATTATAGTTGATTTACAATATTGCATTAATTTCTGCTGCCCAGCAAAGTGACTCAGTTATATAAATATATACATCCATTTTTACATTTTTTTCCATTATGGTTTATCACAGGATATTGAATATAGCTCCTTGTGCTATTACAAGGGAACTCCCATAAGTCTATCAGCTGATTTCTCTCCAATGAGTTTACTATCAATTACTCTATATTGTTCAGAAAACTCTATTTGATTTTTTTTTCAAATAGCTAATCTCTTCTGTTTTAAGGCCCTGTTTCTCTTTTATATTTTTATTATCATTGGTTTATTCTTATTGGTTTATTCTCGTCGGTCTATATTCGGTACAGGATACAGGATGCTTGGGACTGGTGCACGGGGATGATCCAGAGAGTTGATGTGGAGTGGGAGGTGGGGGGGGGGGGCAAGANTCATTGGTTTATTCTTATTGGTTTATTCTCGTCGGTCTATATTCGGTACAGGATACAGGATGCTTGGGACTGGTGCACGGGGATGATCCAGAGAGTTGATGTGGAGTGGGAGGTGGGGGGGGGGTTCAAGATTGGGAACTCATGTACACCTGAGATGAAAAAAAAATAAAAATTAAAATTAAAAAATCAACTGGACATATTTATTTTAGAAATTTGAATAATTCTGGTATCTGAAGTTCTTGGGTATTAACTCCTGTGATTGTCTTGCAGGACATGGATTGAGGGTATGTCCTTCCAGACAAATTTAGCATTTGCTTCTATCAGGTGTCAAAGGATTCACTTTTATGGTAATTTATTGGTTTGGTTTTTACTAAAGTATGTGGAAAATATAAATTTGAACCCCTAAACCATGTAAGAATAATTCTGTATGCACCATTCATCATGAAACACTTTTTTTCAGTTGGTAATGGACTAAAAAAGTTACTTTCTAGTCCACCCTGTTCACTGTTGCTGCCACTGCAGGTATCTGCTTTGTGCACAAAGATCTCAATATCATCTCTAGGAGACAGAAGACCATGTCTCCTGATCTTGTAAGGCCATTAAAAACTAAGCACATGGCTTACTGACACCCACAAACTCTTTCTAGTTTTCATTTTACTCTTGAGTTTTTTCCCTGGGAATTGCCCTCTTTTCTTGCAAATTCTTGTAAATATACATTGAAAAGAATGCCTGTTGTAGTTTGTCCAGCATTTCTAGATTTTTTGCATTGGAAAAGGTACCAGATACTCTAGCCCACCATAATGCTAGAAACAGCAGTCTTCATCATACCTTACTATCAATGTTAGGTCACCTAAAGACAAAACCAAATTTATCCTCCAAATTATTTCTCTTCTCAAATATAAATCACCATATTTCCCCAACTTTGTAAGACAATGGAAAGGCAGAATCCCTTGTCAAAGTCATTATTATCAACCTAATTTCCACATTCCTCTCTTATGAAAAACTGCAAATTGTAGAATTAGTCATGTTTTTCTCTTCCCTGGACTACTAAAGAGTACATAATCACAGCCAATGTTAAAAATCTATATTCAACATTTCTCTTCTCAGCCTTCCAGGCAGTCTTGCCATCAGAGGCTTCTTGCTCTAACCTTCCCCTGTGCAGCACCTGGTCTTATGGGCCTCTTTTTCTCCCTCCTTGTTTACATATCCCCAGCCTCAGCTTCAAACCAGCTTTTCTCTCTCCCTCATTTTCTCTCTCTCTTTCTCCTGCTCCTTCTCCCTCCCTCTCTTCTTCCCTCCCTCCAGTCCACTCCAGATTAGGTCTCTCTCTGGTTCCTTTTCTAAATGAACATATAAAAATTCATCTAGATGTTCAACATATCTAAGGCTTTCCCACTTTTCCATCTTCCTTAGAAAAAAAAACAAACAACAACAAAAAATCTCCTATACCATCTCAGCTCTATATCCTGAGAATTACTTCTCATCCTCTTAAATCTCTTAGGGGACTTTAGGAAAAGATTAGATCTCCTATGACCTTGTTCATTCTTGATCTTGAACTGGTAGTTCATCTCCTTCCCTTCCCACCAGACTAGAAAGCCAAGTTTTATCTCCCTCTCCCTACAATTCTGACAGCTTCTCCTCCTTGTTCTACCTCAGTCTAACCCATCCCATCCTAGTGACCCAGCTGGAATGTCTAAACCAACCCCTAAATGAAATGAGGATGATTATCAATTACCATAAAAGATATATAGTAATCAGTGGCCTGGTGCTCAGAGATGCCTAACTTTGACATATAGACCATGGGGTTTCCAAGGATAAAATTTAGAGTTTTGAGTGACTTTTACTACAAAGATAGAAATTAAAATATGACTTTTACAAACAAATACTTTATATAAGAGAGAAAACTCTAGT
>SJYA01002443.1:5996680-6008421 GCA_006410615.1 Neotragus moschatus
ACAGTACAAGAACTTTCAAAGTTTACATAGAGGTTTAATGGGGTTCAGCCACATACACAAT
The DNA here is from genome assembly GCA_006410615.1 of Neotragus moschatus. Taxonomy (NCBI): domain Eukaryota; kingdom Metazoa; phylum Chordata; class Mammalia; order Artiodactyla; family Bovidae; genus Neotragus; species Neotragus moschatus. The sequence goes on from SJYA01002443.1 coordinate 5,996,742, forward strand.
TCAGACAGATGGTCTTAAAAAGACCTTAAATTTTTAAAGCTTCATCTTTGAAATGGCCCTATGAGATGGTATGGGTAGAACATATTGGGGTGACCAAAAAGTTTGTTCAGGTTTTTCTGTAAAATATTACAAAAACCTTAAAAAGCTTTTTGGCCAATCCAAAATATTCCAAGTACAGGGCAGGAAGTAAGGCGCTTTCAATTGTCGAAGTCTAGCTCCTGGGTCAACCAGCAGTGATGTCCTCCACTTATACAAAGATCTTTGTTTTGTTCACTGATGTATCCCAAATACCTAGAACAGAAAGAGGCAAACTCTTCTGTAAAGTTTCAGATGGCAGACATCTTATGGACTATACAACTATTCAACTTGGCCTTCATAATTAGAAACCAGCTACAGATAATACACAAGCAAACAGGTGTGGCTGGGTCCAATAAAATTTTATTTATGGATGTTAAAACCTGAATTGAATATAGTCTTCACCTATCACAGAATATCCTTCTTCATTTTATTTTTTCAACCACTTAAATATGTACAACAACAACAAAAAAATTTGTGGTTCACAGGCTCTACAAAAACAGGCAGTAGGCAGGATTTGGCCAAGGGTCAGTTTGAAAACCACTGACCTAGAACATTGTAAGGATGCTAATGGAAGCTTTTATGCCAAAGTACTCAAGGGTACTTGAAAGTGCTACATTATTTTAAGTATATTAGGCATTATTTATACAATCATGTTTATGTTGTTATGGTATTTTCCAAGTGCAGAGGAAATTTTAACTTACTTTATACACTGTGAACTATGATATATTTAAATTAGTGAGACTAGAATAAGGATGTCCTCAATAAAATAGTAGATGATAAACCCTCCAAACCCTTCCAGTGTTGTAGGTCAGTGGTTTTCAAACTAGCCCAAATTTATCCAGCCTACTACCTGTTTTTATATGTCCTATGAACTAAGAGTGCTTTTTACATATTTAAGTAGTTGAAAAAATAAAAAGAATATTCTGTGGTATGTGAAGACTACATTAAATTCAAGTTTCAATAGTAGATGGTAAATAATTTTGGCTCCAAACATCTCATCTATCTCAAATTATACCTAACCAAGAAGACCAAGTTCCCAGCCTGAGCCTTGGATTTGATTTTATTACTGTTTAAAAAGCAGGTACTATCTGGAAGTCCAGTGGTTAGGAGTCAGTATTTTCTCTGCCTGTGGGCCCAGAGTTCAATCCCTGGTTGGGGAACTAAGAGCCCACAAGCCACAGAGCATGATCAAAGAAAAAATAAAGTTAAAAATAGCAACTAACAGGATTAGGAACTAAGCCAGTTATGATGACACGTGCATTTCTTATTGACTCATACTGGAAAAAAGTTAGTTAATCTCAGTGGCATAGAAAAGGCTGCATGGAGCAAAGATATGCACTATTGGACCTGGAGGATTATGTTAACATATTTTTAACCTGTGGGCCCCATTAAATAGAGAGCTCTGCTAAGGAGGTGGGGCCAGTTCCATTCCCACACTGGCTGGTTAGTTCAGGGATTAGAGACACATTCTGCTCTCCTAAGACTAAAGCAAACATTTCTCAGTCCCAGCCTGGCACACATAAAAGAAACAGGATCTTGGTATATAGTAGGTACTCAGGAAATATTTAAATGAATGGATGAATATATGGATAACTTTGAACTGTTAGAGTAAAAAAACATGCATTCTAGTAAAGAGGCCATTAACAAATATTTACTCTTTTCTGTTATGGGAAACATAAGAAATATAAGCTCCATTTGGCCACTTACTCATTCACTAATTTCACAACCATATTACTAAATACATATGTTACAGAAACTCTTCAAGGAGCTGGGCCTACAAAGCTAAGACACCAGAGGGGTGCACACTAACTCTCATGGATTCTAGGCACTTTTGCCTTCATGGGTCCCTTCCTCCAATAAAACAATATTAAAAGTTTTACCTTGTGTTAATATAAACATACTTGGACTGGATTCATTATTATACTCATGTGTGCAATGTGTGCTAAGTCACTTCAGTCCTGTCCAACTCTGTGACTTTGGAAGGTAGCCTATCAGGCTCCTCTGTCCCTGGGATTCTCCAGGCAAGAATACTGGAGTGGGTTGCCATGCCCTTATCCAGAGCATCTTCCTGACCCAGGGACTGAACCCACATCTCTTATGTCTCTTGTACTGGCAGGTGGGTTCTTTAAGACTAGATCCACCTGGGAAGCCCATTATACTCATGTTTATTATTATGTTCATTATTTCTTCTGAATTTAAATGAAATTAAGACTGCAACAATGTGGTGGGCCCCCAAAAGTATCGTGGGCCCTGGGTATCGTGTCCACTGTGCCTTATAAAAGGGTCAGCCCCACAACAGTCTCTGTCTTCCTGCCATCTCTCCTGAATAATTCAGTCTAAACATTAATTGAAGTGGTTAAGCAAGATAGGTGGGTAGGATTCCAGAGTGTAGGAGTCCTGAAGGGTAATTTTGGAGAGCTTCGAAGGGGAGGGGCGCCTGTGGTGAGGGGGTAAGGAAGGCAGCTGTGTGGAGGGACAGTGACAGCTGTGGGAGGTGTTTGTTAGGATCTGAGCAGAGTGAGGAGGAAATCTAGTTGTGAGTCAGGATCACCATAGTGATGGCAGGATAGCTGAGCAGGAGTGCAGGAGGAGAGGGACCTCACTGCTCAGTGCAGGCTGCCAAAGCCTGCGTGGAGTAGGGCAGATGTCTATGCAAGGGTGCTAGGTAGTGGCAGTGGCCCATTAAGAGGCCACTGGGGATCAGAAGGAACTCTGGGAAGCATAGGGGAACAGAAGAAATTGCCTGGAGTGGGGCCAAGCAGGATGAGAAGGACATTAGCACAGTCCAGTGTGGGATGTCAGAGCCTAGACAGGGTGGATCAAGGGAAGTTCTGTCAAACTGGGGACAATGTGATAACAGATTTGATAAATACTGATGATAACAGATTAGAACACAATAAATAAAATAGGAATCCATGAGCCACACTGATATAAATGAATGAATGTTAATTGATTGATTTATAAAGAAAAGAGAAAGCTTTTCCTCATAGCAGAATGCCAACTGATAAGTGCAGAATGAATAAGCTAAAAAAGAAAATCACTATCTGGCAATCAACTTAATAATATTGATTCAGACAAGAATAATCAATGGATGCTAAAACTGACGGGTGAACATTTGATGCAGAATGGAATATTCAAATAGTCTCAAAGTACCTCCCACAAAATACTAACTATAAAAGGGGAAAGAATACTTCAACAATAAGGAAGGCTGATCAAAGTGAATGTCACCATTAATAAAACAAACTGGAATTGTGCACCACCTATTCAAGGCAGTAAAAAGACCATCACTGCTGTGATATTCCTGCCAAAAATAGTACTAATTTTAAAGCCTGACTGAGGAGGCGGTCCTAAGATGGCAGAGGAATAGGACGGGGAGACCACTTTCTCCCCCACAAATTCATCGAAAGAACATTTGAAAGCTAAGCAAATTCCACAAAACAACTTCTCAATACTGGCAGAGGACATCAGGCACCCAGAAAAGCAGCCCATTGTCTTTGAAAGGAGAACAAAGGACTGAGTAGAGCTAGGCAGCTGCAGACCGGTCCATCTCCCACCAGAGACAGGCAGGAGAGGGCAGCCAGAGCCGGAAGGGGGCACTCGCAGCCCGAGAGGCATCATCTACCAAACTGCAAGCAGGCTTCCCTGCTAACCAAGACTTCGTGGGATTGTGGACAGTCAACATCCACCGGGAGGGTCGCAGCCAGAGATCAGCTCCCCAGAGGAGACACACAGCACACCTGAGAAGCCACGCCTATTGTACACCCAGAAATCCAAGAGGCTGGGACAGGGGAGGTGATAAGTCGCTGCTCTCCAAGCACCTGGTCACCTGAGCTGCTTGGACTGGGTAAGGGCACAAAACGCAGGCTGAATCAAGTCTGCACCTTTGTGGAGTACCCGAGAACCTGAACCTGAGCGGCTTTGACCTGGGAAGTGCACTCAACCTAGGACCAGCCTCAGACAGTTCCTGGCAGAGCAACCTAGAGTGTAAACAGTGTAGACTGGGAAAGCACACACTCTGTGAGCGGGGGCAAACCTAGTGTGGCTGAGACACTGGGAGCACTCCCCACAGATGCCAGTGATATTTGTTTGCAGTGTTCTTCCCTCCCCACAGCATGACTGAATAAGTGAGCCTAAAAAAAGTGACCACCACTGCCCCCTTGTGTCAGGGTGGAAATTAGACACTGAAGCGGCCAGTAAACAAAAACTAAAATAAACAGAGGGAACCGCTTTGGAAGTGACAGTTGCAATAGATTGAAACCCTGCAGTTAGCACCGACTACATAGGGATGGGCCTACAGATCTTGAGAAGTGTAAGCCAGATCAATGAACTATCTGAAAATGAACTGATGCCACACTGTCCACAACAACACCAGAGAAAGTCCTAGATATATTTTAACTATTATCATTTTTTAAATTAAAAAAAAATTTAAGCCCTCTATTACGCCTTTAATTTTCATTTTTATAACTTACTATTACTTTGCAAAAAAAAAAGACCCTATTTTTAAGGCAAACTTCATATATATATATATTTTTTTTTAATAATTTTTGTGACTTTGTTTTTTTTCTTTAATATTATATTTTTGAGAATCTAACCTCTACTCTAGATTTTTAATCTTTGCTTTCTTGGTATTTGTTATCAACTTTGTACCTTTAAGAACCCAATCTTCAGTACCCGTTTTTACTTGGGAGCGAGATTACTGGCTGGATTGCTCTCTCTCCCTTTGGACTCTCCTTTTTCTCCACCAGGTTGCCTCTATCTCCTCCCTCCCCTTTCTCTTCTCTACCCAACTCTGTGAATCTCTTTGTGTGTACTGGGCTGTGGAGAACACTTAGGGAACTGATTACTAGCTGGATCTGTCTCTCTCCTTTTGATTCCCCCTTTTATCCTCATGGCTACCTCTCTCTCCTTCCTCCCTCTTCTCTTTTCTGTGTAACTCCGTGAACATCTCTGAAGGGTCCAGGCTGTGGAGACCACATAGGGAACTGATTACTGGCTAGCTTGCTCTCTCCTTTGTCGATTCCCCCTCTTCTTCTCCTGGTCACCTCTATCTCCCTCCTCCCTCTTCTCTTCTCCATGTAACTCTGTGTACCTCTCCATGTGTCCCTCACCGTGGAGAAATTTTGCGTCATTAACCTAAATGTTTTATCATCAGTGCTGTATAGATGGAGAAGTCTTGAGGCTACTGTAAGAATACGACTGAAAACCAGAGGCTGGAGGCTTAAGTCCAAATCCTGAAAACACCAGAGAACTCCTGACTCCAGGGAACATTAATTGATAGGAACTCATCAAATGCCTCCATACCTACACTGAAACCAAGCACCCCCCAAGGGCCAACAAGCTCCAGAGAAAGACATACCACACAAATTCTCCAGCAACACAGGAACATAGCCCTGAGCTTCAATATACAGGCTGCCCAAAGTCACACCAAACCCACTGACATCTCAAAACTCATTACTGGACACTTCAGTGCACTCCAGAGAGAAGAAATCCAGCTCCACCCATCAGAACACCAACACGAGCTTCCCTAACCAGGAAACATTGACAAGCTACATGTCCAACCCCACCCACAGCGAGGAACCTCCCCAATAAAGAGGAACCACAAACTTCCAGAAAACAGAAAGACTACCCAAAACACAGCAATATAAACATGATGAAAAGGCAGAGAAATANTCAGAACACCAACACGAGCTTCCCTAACCAGGAAACATTGACAAGCTACATGTCCAACCCCACCCACAGCGAGGAACCTCCCCAATAAAGAGGAACCACAAACTTCCAGAAAACAGAAAGACTACCCAAAACACAGCAATATAAACATGATGAAAAGGCAGAGAAATACCCAGCAGGAAAAGGAACAGGATAAATGCCCACCAAATCGAACCAAAGAAGAAGAAATAGGGAATCTACCTGATAAAGAATTCCAAATAATGATAGTGAAAATGATTCAAAATCTTGAAAACAAAATGGAATTACAGATAAATAGCCTGGAGACAAAGATAGAGAAGATGCAAGAAATGTTTAACAAGGACCTAGAAGAAATAAAAAAGAGTCAATATATAATGANGAAGATATAATTTATCAATTCTCCCCCTCTCCCAGTTAATACCATGTGATTCTAAATCTTGTTCCCAGATTTCACTTACAATTTACCTTCCCCTAAATTAGATTCAGAAACTTCCACCAAGGGCTCCCTGTAAAGCATATTGCCATTTAAAGGACTTCATGGATGCTGGGGTCCCTTGCTGAGTCATGTCTCTGCTGAGGGGGAGATAGTTAAGTACCTCATTCTGAAAGCAGTGTGCTCAGAACATGAAATAAAACTAAAGATATAAGATGCACCGAGACTTTGCTGATGCAGGCTGGAGGGTTCAGAGAAGGTTTTCATGTAGGAGCTGGACTGACAAGATCTTGGAAGGGTTCCAGTACAAGATGGCACATAGAAGGCACCTGAATGCACCTCCTCTCATGGACACACCAAACCTATAGATACACATGAGGCAACTCCCTCTGAAAGAAAACCAGAAATCAGCAGAGTGACTACTACACATTGGGTGACTAACAAAATACCCACATATAAAAGGAGCTCAACATATCTTCAACTACTGCGAGTCACTGAGAATAGCTTGGACAACATCATGAAGGTCTGAGAAACAACCCACCGCTCGGTCCAAGCTGAATGATAAGTTCATTCCCGGCACAAGACCTGGGGAAAGGCAGCTGTTTTAGCTGATGCAGACATCAATACAGAGAGTCAAGGAAAATGAAGAAAACAAGATTATGTATCAAACAAAAGAACAAGTCAAAACTTCAGAAACAGATCTTAATGAAATGGAGATAAGTGATTTACTGGATGGAAACTTCAAAACAAGGGCCACTGAGGCCAAGAGAACAGTGCATAAACCAAGTGCAATTTCAACAAAGAGAATATATTTAAAGGTACCAAACAAATCACAGAGCTGAAAAATACAATAATTGAACTGAAATATCCAGTAGAGGGACTCAACATCAGACCACATCAGGCAGAAGAAAAGGTCACCAAACTCAAAACTGAGACAGTGGCATTCATCCAAACAAGAGAGAAAAATAAGAATGAAAAAGAGTAAAGATAGCTTAATGGGACTTAGGAGATGCCATGAAGAAGATCAACTATTCATCACAGAGGTCCCAGAAGTAAAGAAGGAAAGAAGAAAACATCTTTAAAGAAATAATGGCTGAAACTTTCCTAACCCGGGGAAAAAAACAGATATCCAAATCTAGAAAGCCCAGACAAAACCAAAAAAGGTCCAAAGAGACCCACACTAAGACATTTCATAATTTTCAAAAGTTAAAAAATAAGAAAATCTTAAAAGCAGCAAGAGAGAAATAACCTGTTAAGTACACNGGAAACTTCAAAACAAGGGCCACTGAGGCCAAGAGAACAGTGCATAAACCAAGTGCAATTTCAACAAAGAGAATATATTTAAAGGTACCAAACAAATCACAGAGCTGAAAAATACAATAATTGAACTGAAATATCCAGTAGAGGGACTCAACATCAGACCACATCAGGCAGAAGAAAAGGTCACCAAACTCAAAACTGAGACAGTGGCATTCATCCAAACAAGAGAGAAAAATAAGAATGAAAAAGAGTAAAGATAGCTTTATGGGACTTAGGAGATGCCATGAAGAAGATCAACTATTCATCACAGAGGTCCCAGAAGTAAAGAAGGAAAGAAGAAAACATCTTTAAAGAAATAATGGCTGAAATTTTCCTAACCCGGGGAAAAAAACAGATATCCAAATCTAGAAAGCCCAGACAAAACCAAAAAAGGTCCAAAGAGACCCACACTAAGACATGTCATAATTTTCAAAAGTTAAAAAATAAGAAAATCTTAAAAGCAGCAAGAGAGAAATAACCTGTTAAGTACACGGGAACTCCCATTAGACTAATAAGCATATTTTTCAGTAGAAACTTTGCAAGCCAGAAGGGAGTGCCACAATATAGTCAAAGTGATGAAAGAAAAGGTTGCTGACCAAGAATATATTACCCAGAAAAGTTGTCTTTCAGAAATGAATGAGAGATAGTTTCCAGACAAGCAAAATCTAAGTTTTCATCACCACTGGACCAGTCTTACAAGAAATGTTAAAAGGACTTCCTCAGGCTGAAGCAAGAGGATGATAATTAGTAATAGGAAAACATGAAAGTATTCTAAAGTTAAATATATAGTGAAATTCAAAATAAAGTTGTAAAGGTAATGGATAAATCACTTATAAATCTAGTATAAAGGTTAAAAGACACACGTAGGAAAAATATCTATAATAATTTGTTAATGGATACACAAGGTTAAAAAAGTAAATTGTTACACTGAAAACAAAGAAAAATGTGTGAGGGACAGTAAAAAGGGAGAGGTTTTAGTACATGTTCAAAAATAAACTGTTACTAGCCTAAAATGATGGAGAAGGCAATGGCAAAAAAAATCCCATGGATGGAGCAGCCTGGTGGGCTGCAGTCCATGGAGTCACTAAGAGTCAGACACAACTGAGCGATTTCACTTGCACATTTCACTTTCACGGATTGGAGAAGGAAATGACAACCCACTTCCATGTTCTTGCCTGGAGAATCTCAGGGACGGGGGAGCCTGGTGGGCTGACATCCATGGGGTCGCACAGAGTCAGACACGACTTAAGTGAGTTAGCAGCAGCAGCCTAAAATAAATTGTTACAGATATGTTTTAGGTAAGCTTCATGGTACTACAAATTGAAATCCCATAGAACAGACACAAAATAGAAAGAGAAAGGAATCTAGGTGTGTTACTACAGGAAATCATCAAATCACAAAGGATGAGAGCAAGAGAAGAAGAAAGGAAAAAAAGGACTTACAAAGTAACCAGAAAACCACTACAAACTGGCAATTTAAGTCCATAACTATCACTAATCACTTTAAATATAAATAAATTAAATTCTCCAATCAGAATACATAGAGTAGCTATGTGGAATGAGGGAAAGAGAGTGTTTTCCCAAAAGTTTTACTTTCATTTTAGGTCCAAAGGATTCACTAACAAAAGAAACCACTCACTCACACACACACACACATGCACACACACACACACACACACACACCCCCCAAACAATTTCAATATTTAGTAGAGGATAAATTAATTTGACTTAATTTCAATATACAGTCATTAAAAGATGAGAAAAGAGAGAAACAAAAGCACATACATCACCAACCTACATCTAGTCTTGAAGAAGATGTAGGGCAACCTACATCTATCTTGAAGAGTGCTGGAAATACTCTAATTAAGAGCAAGCTGGAGTGCCAGTTGGGAAAAGGTCCCAGACAGTTCATCTACCCCACGGGTGAGACTTCAAAATGCAGTTTTGGGGACTCTGCTTATAATCCCAGGCTGTAAAGTGTTATTATCAACAGTTTTTGTGCAAAAATGCAGCTCTGGTTTTTCTTAACTTTTACAAAGCTGTTTGTTTCACCTTGTAAATCATAAGATTTTCTTATACCCCCAGAGGATTGGCCAGACCCTCAGGGGCTCAAAAATGCCAAGACCCATTCCCCTCTCTTATCTAAAGTCTGCCTGACTTGCTGTGCTTGCGGTCAGGCATAGAATCCAGGCAGTGTCCAGGCAGGTCAGAAGCAGGTCAAAGGTCTGCCTGCCTGCTTTTGAAGCCTGAACAAGACTTCCTCCATTTTAATTTCCATAACAGAGAAAGAGAGAGAGACTCCACTATATACTGCCTAAAGAGATCCACTTCAGCTTTAAATATACATAAACACAATGAGAGTGAATGGCTAGGAAAAGATATTCTATGCAAATGGACACCAAAGCAAAGCAAGAGTAGGATATCATAACAGACAAAACATACTTTAAGACAAAGACTAGTATGAGACAAAGAAGGTCATTATATAATGATAAAGGGATCAATCCAACAAGAGGATGTAACATTTGTAAATACTTACACATCCAACATAGGAGCAACTAAATATTTAAACAGAATTAAAGGGAGAAATAGATCTCAGAGAATCCAATACACACTTTCAACAATGACTAGATCATGCAGACAAATCAATATGAAAGCATGGGACTTGAAACCATATTAGACAAGGTAGACTTAACAGGCTTTACAGACAATTCCATCCAAGAGCACCAGATTACAAATTCCTCTCAACTGCACATTAATCATTCTCTAGGAGAGATCATATGTTAGTCCACAAAACAAGTCTTAATAAATTTAAGAAGACTGAAATCAAATCAGGTAACTTTTCTAACTACAATGAAATTAAAATCAATTACAAGAGGAAAACTGGGAAACTCACAAATATGTGGATATTACACAATATGCTATTGTTTAATAATAATGCCTACATTAAGAAACAAGAAATATCTCAAAGAAAACTAAATATACACCTCAAGAAACTTAAAAAAGAAGAACAAACTGAGTCCAAAATTAGTATAAAGAATAAACTATTAAAGATAAGATTGGAAATAAATGAAAGAGATGAAAAAAGACAACAGAAAAAAATCAATTAAACTCAAAGGTAGGTTTTGAGAAGAGAAACAAAATTGACACGGTTTTAGTTAGACTCAACAAGAGAAAGAGAGGGGTTGAATAAATAAAACTATAAATGGAAGACAAGACATTACAACTGACATTACATAGTACAAATGAGCATAAGTGACTACTATGAAAAGCTATTTGCCCACAAATTGACAAATTAGAGAAAATGGATGAATTCATAAAAATATACAACCTGCCAAAACTTAATCAAGAAGAAATAGAAAATCTGAACAGATCAATTACTATTAAGGAGGGAAGGAGCTTGAATCAGTAATCAAAAACCTTCTAACAAAAAAAAAAAGTTCAAGAAAAGATGGCTTCATGGTGAATTCTAACAAACATTTAAATAAGAATTAATACCAATCCTTTCCAAGCTCTTTCCAAAAAAAGAAGAGGAAGAAACACTTGCAGACTCATTTTACAAGGCCTGTATTACCTTGATCCCCAAACCAGACAAGGATACCACAAGAAAGGAAAAGGACATCACCAGATGGGCAACACTGAAATCAGATTGATTATATTATTTGCAGCCAAAGATGGAGAAGCTCTATACAGTCAACAAAAACAAGATCGGGAGCTGACTGTGGCTCAGATCATGAGCTCCTTATTGCCAAATTCAGACTTAAATTGAAGAAAGTAGGGAAAACCACTACACCATTCAGGTATGACCTAAATCAAATCCCTTATAATTATACAGTGGAAGTGAGAAAGAGATTTAAGGGCCTAGATCTGATAGATAGAGTGCCTGATGAACTATGGAATGAGGTTCGTGACACTGTACAGGAGACAGGGATAAAGACTATACCCATGCAAAAGAAATGCAAAAAGGCAAAATGGCTTTCTGGGGAGGCCTTACAAATAGCTGTGAAAAGAAGAGAAGCAAAAAGCAAAGGAGAAAAGGAAAGATATAAGCATCTGAAAGCAGAGTTCCAAAGAAGACCAAGAAGAGATAAGAAAGCCTTCTTCAGTGATGAATGCAAAGAACTAGAGGAAAACAACAGAATGGGAAAGACTAGAGATCTCTTCAAGAAAATTAGAGATACCAAGGGAA
>SJYA01002443.1:6011869-6029466 GCA_006410615.1 Neotragus moschatus
AACCTAGATAGCATATTCAAAAGCAGAGACATTACTTTGCCGACTAAGGTCCGTCTAGTCAAGGCTATGGTTTTTCCAGTAGTCATGTATGGATGCGAGAGTTGGACTGTGAAGAAGGCTCAGCGCCGAAGAATCAATCCTTTTGAACTGTGGTGTTGGGGAAGACTCTTGAGAGTCCCTTGGACTGCAAGGAGATCCAATCAGTCCATTCTAAAGGAGATCAGCCCTGGGATTTCTTTGGAAGGAATGATGCTGAAGCTGAAGCTCCAGTACTGTGGCCACCTCATGCAAAGAGTTGACTGATTGGAAAAGACTCTGATGCTGGGAGGGATTGTGGGCAGGAGGAGAAAAGGACGACCAAGGATGAGATGGCTGGATGGCATCACTGACTCGATGAGTCTGAGTTAACTCCGGGAGTTGGTGATGGACAGGGAGGTCTGGCGTGCTGCAATTCATGGGGTCTCAAAGAGTTGGACATGACTGAGCAACTGAACTGAACTGAGCTGAACTGAACTAATATCCCCAACTGACATAGATGCAAAAATTCTCAACAAAACATTAGTAAATATAATTCAGCAGTACACTAAAAGGATCAAACACCGTGACCATGTGGGATTTATTCCAGAGATGCAAGGAAGGTTCAACATTCACAATCAATCAATGTGATACAACCATTAAGAAGGTGAAGGATAAAAATATAAGATCATCTCAAACAGTGCAAAAAAAAGCATCTGAAAAATTTCACATCCTTTCATGATTTAAAAAAAAAAACACCTCTCAACAAATGAGTATATACAACACAAAGGCCATATATGACAAGCCATAACTAACATACTCAATGGGGAAAGCTGAAAGCTTTTTCTCTAAGATCAGGAAAAAGACAAGAATGCCTACTCTTGCCACTTTTTTTAATCTAGCACTGGAAGTTCTAGCCAGAGCAATCAGACATGAAAAAGGATAGCCAAACTAGAAAGAATGAAGTAAAACCATCACTATTTGCAGATGACATGATATTATATAGAGCAAATTCTAAATACTTCAACAAAAAAATTATGAGGCTAATAAATTCAGTGAAGTTTTAGGATGCAATTAAAAATATAGATTAAGTTAATTAATTTTCTTATTTCTTAATTGTTTAATAAAAACCAATTGAGCTTCTATACACTATTAACAAACTAAAGGGAAGAGAAATTAAGAAAATAATCCCATTAAAACTGCATAAAAAATAATAACATAACCAAGGAAGTGAAAGACCTCTCATGAAAACTATAAGATATTGGTGAAAGAAATTAAAAACACAATTACATGAAAGGTACTCTATGCTTATGGATTGGAGGAAGTAATACTATCAAAATTTCTGTGCTGACCAAAGTGATCTACAGATTCAATCCAATCTCTTCCAAAAGTGCGATGATATTTGTCATAGAACTAGAAAATATAATCTGAAAATGTGTAAAACCTCAAACAGTGAAAGCAATCTTGAGAATGAAAAACAAAGCTGAGGCATCAGGCTTCCTGATTTCAAGCTATATTACAAAGCTATAGTCATCAAAACAGTATGAGACTGGCATAAAAGCAGACATATAAATCAATGGGACAATAGAAACTCCAGCTAATTTACCTCCTTTAGAAAAACAATAGCAATCGCCTCATTTTTCTCACACTGATATTTATGTTTCTATAATTCTTTCTGTCTCTGGGAAACTGAAATTTAAATACAATAGCCAAACCGAACTTGTGCATCTGGCTTAAATTACCTAAAACATAATATAGCAATTTAGACCTAAACCTAAACATAAAAACTCTGGTGTTACTGCACTATAGGGATACCACATGTTCAACACTTCTTTTCATTTCTGTTTATTCTAGTCATATCTTTAAATCCCTAATGATAACAGATTTACTAAGCTTGTATGTTACTACACAATTTGTTGTGCTATAGTGAGACTATAACAGGACAGAACATCAAAGGTTAAGGCTAACTTCTAGTGGAAAAGAATCTGTGTACAATGCAGGAGACCCTGGTTCGATTGTTGGGTCGGGAAGACCCTCTGGAGAAGGGATAGGCTATCCACTCCAGTATTCTTGGTCTTCCCTTGTGGCTCAGCAGGTAAAGAATCCACCTGCAATGCAGGAGACCTGGGTTCGATCCCTGAGTGGGGAAGATCCCCTGGAGAAGGGAAAGGCTACCTACTCTGGTATTCTGCCCTGGAGAATACCATGGACTATACAGTCCATGGGGTCACAAAGACTCAGACACAACTGAGCAACTTTCATTTTCTAGTGGAAACATTTGACAACAAGAAAACATTTAAAGGCATTTATACCCATAAAATGCTTAAAACAGTGCCAGGCAAAGAATAAGTGCTCAGTAGATGTGAGCTAGTTTCAATACCTGGGGACAAAATTGATGGTTAGATTAGGAAGTGATTTTATAACTATTAAGTCATAAACAATGCAGAAAGGGACAGAAGGAATGGTGGTGCCAGAGGCAAAAAATAAAAAAAGGTAAGATTGAGAGAGAATGAAGAAAATCCACTCATTCAATCAATAACCATGTAGCAAATGAGTGCTACGTGCCAGTTTTCAAAGGCTGAGGAGTTTGATAAGGGAGGCAGGTCTTTATAGTACAATGTGATAACTGCAGTGAAAGAGTGATGCCCAGTGCAGCAGGGAAGCACAGAAAAAGGGAACCAAAGCCAGTCGAGGAGGTCAAACAGGGGTCAGGGAAATGTCCTAGAGTGTCACCACAGCTGCCTCTTACTGAGACAGTGAAAGCTGGCCAGGCTAAAGCTGGGAAGATGGACCATTCCAGGTAAAAAAGGAACACTAAGCAGACACAGACTTAAAGCAGCCAAATGTGTGCAGGGGAAGTGGGAACACTTCAGTTCCCCTCTGCCTTGGGAAATCAGTCAATTATTGAGCAACATGTAGTTACTAGAACTATATATACCCAACAAAGGTCCCCTGAAGAAAGAAGACTTCTCGCATCTTTAGCCAACCTGAGTAAGAGGGTGACTACCACAAGATGGAGATTTAGTGACGTGGAGAAAGTTTTGTCTGCTTCACATACTGACCACTGAAGATGTTGTTGCATGTTGTATCTTAACTGTATAATATCACTTGCAACCAAAAGAGACCTAATCAATACATGGTCTTCCACATTAACCCTCATAACCATCCTAACATAGATTTTATTATCCCACCATAAAGATGAGGAAATTGATTCCCAAAGACATTAAATGATTTTTCTCAAGATCACAGCCACTAACAGAAAGAACAGGAACTGAATTTCAATAGTATGCATAATTTTATTTCCCCTTCCATTCTACCTCTTTAATGAAAACACAGCTTTCAAGACCTCGCTTGAATCCCACTTCCTTGCAAAGCTTTCTCTGGCCTCTGCTACAGCACACAGCCTTTTATAGGTCAAGCACTCAGTAACAGTTTAATGTTTGAAGATGATAATCAATGATTGTTTAGCAAGGGCTGATCTGTGTGGGTACAATGTAACCAAGGGAAAAAGAGCAACCACAGCAGCCTGGACTCATAAGAAAAGTCTTATGTGCAGGGCTAGGCTTAGGCAATGGCACCCCACTCTGGTACTCTTGCCTGGGGGATCTCATGGACAGAGGAGCCTGGTAGGCTGCAGTTCATGGGGTCGCTAAGAGTCGGACACGACTGACTTCACTTTTGCTTTTTACTTTCATGCATTGGAGAAGGAAATGGCAACCCACTCCAGTGTTCTTGCTTGGAGAATCCCAGGGATGGGGGAGCCTGGTGGGCTGCCGTCTATCGGGTCGCACAGAGTCAGACACGACTAAAGCGACTTAGCAGCAGCAGCAGCAGCAGGCTTTGACCCAGGTCTTGCAGAAAGTGGAAGCTATGAATTACAAATGCATCTGGGTTAGGAAGGGGAATATCCCACAAATGATGGAGAAGAAATAATTTGTACAAAGGCACAGAATCAGAGTAAAACAATATTGCATCTATCTTTCAGGTCTCTGGCTTTAATGTTATATTTTGCCAAATCTTTGATAATTAGAGAGAAAGAAACAATTCTGATTGAATCGTCTTGTATGTGCTCCTTTTCTGGGAGCCTTCTATGGACAAGACTCTGTGAGAGGTACCAAGATGAATTATTCACAGACCTATCTTCTCCTGCTTGCAAGGAAAAGAAGACCTATACATAAATATCTCTAATAAAATGTACAAAGTTGAAACAATCATAAACAAGATATGGACTGCTATGGTTCATTAGAAGAAACTATCACTTCCAGGTGGGGGTCTTTCTGATAGCTTCCTAGAAACAATCAAAGGCTTGTGGTATTGTTGCTATCTTTGCAAGGAGGATAGGATTTGCAAAGATGAAGATGGGTTCCAGGCTGTACCACGAGGCAGAGAAACCCACACACAAAAAGAAAGGTAGGAAAGTTCAAATCCAGCTGAGTGAGGGATCTTGTTTTACTGCAACCTTGTAGATACAAAGAGTGAAAAATTAAGTTACAACACAAGTGAAGCAATACCATGGAGTGAAAAGAACATGAAACTTTGGAATCCTGTGAAAAAATTACTATTCTATCATTTCCTGCTTATGTGATCTTGGGCAAATTATTTAAATTCCTGAATCCCAGTTATTCAGTTACCTCATCTGTAAAACGGGACCAGACAGGAGGATTCCCAGGCATGCAATAATGTGATGTCCCTTCTATCTGATATTCTTTAAATATGGATTCAAATTTTTTAAGACAGGCTGAGCACTGAGTCAGGTAGAGACCCCTGCCTTTCTTCTACTGTCTCAAGCAATTTCAAAGTTCCAGGCAGTCAAACAACACCCTGTAGTTAATATGAGTGTTCTCCTCTCTTTGAACTATGTTTGGACCCTTCAATAGGAGTTCCTGGTGAATTCAATATCCCTTATAGGCTGTGATTTCGAACTTATGCCCTTCTGGCCCAACCCTTGGCTCAACTCTGTTCAAAGAATAATTGCAAGGATTAATGAGATTTAAAAAATTGAATGTTCTGTAAGAATAGCTATAGTTATCACTAAGAGACAAACTGAAGGAGAAAAAACTGAAATAATGGAGACTGGCTAAGAGGTAATTTAGGAGGACTATTACATAATCCAAGAAAAAAATCCGAAGGCCTGAAATAAGAGAAAGGTGGTGGGGAAAGAGAAGAAAGGATAAATTTAAAAGCTCTCACTGAAATAGAATCCTGAGGACTTGGCAAATAACTTATGTGAGAAGTAAAGTAAAGGAAGAGGTTGAAATCTGGGCTCACTGTGTCACTCATAGAACTGTGACACTCTGTGTCACTCATAGAACTAGTGAGGAGGGAAAAAAGGAGCAGATTTGGAAAGAAAGTCACTGAATCTGTTGGCACACATTCAGTTAGGGGCCAGTAATAGTGTAACCAGGCAGGGGAAAAAAATAAGAAAGAGAGAGTTCTTTATAGATTCTCTCCTTGACCAAACTCTGCTCAGACTCCATGTCTGTCTCTCCATGTTAGCAAGAATCTTGCTAAGTCAAGTTAGCCAGAAACCCCCATCCTCCATATGTGATCACCCTCAATATCTAATTGGGTTCTTCATCCTCCATCTGATGTCTGATCATCCTGGTCTGCCTTCAGCAAGAATCCTGTTAGGCCAGTTTAGCCAGTACCACCCCAACCTCTCTTACCCTTGATGTTTCCTCTTATCACTTTCCATCCACTGACCCCCACTTTTCTCCTTCCCACTTGTCCTTCTGTTTTGAAATGAGCTCAGGTTTATACCAAGATCTTTTTCTCCTATTGCAATAATTTTTTAAATAAAATCTATTTTTACCATTTTATATTCATCTCTGTTTTTGTTTTGTTTTAACAGCAGTTAAGAATTTAGCCTGTTCTAGGGAGAACTAGAGGGTTGACATTTATACAGCCTTTTGTATGTTCACACCAGCAGCAGGGAGGCTCAGTCAGCATACTGTGACTAAATCATGGACTGTTTCTACATTCTAGACACTTTTGGTGTCTTTTCTATTAAAATCACTCTTTGTAAACCTCCTAAAAACTTTCCCTTCTTCCTGACTCTCAATTATACGGACATTATAGCAAACCAACAGCTCCCAAAAGATGTCTATGTCCTAATATTTGGAACCTGTTAATATATTACCTTGTGGGACAAAAAGGAATTTGTAACCCTGATTAAGTTTAAATTTTTAAAAATGATGGCTTATTCTGGATAATTCTGGTAAACCCAATGTTATTCTAAGTGATCTTATAAAAGGGGTACTAGAGAGTCCATGGTGTCACTAAGAGTCAGACACGACTGAGCAACTTCACTTTTCACTTTAATGCATTAGAGAAGGAAATGGCAACCCACTCCAGTGTTCTTGCCTGCAGAATCCCAGGGATGGGGGAGCCTGATGGGCTGCCATCTATGGGGTGGCAGAGTCGGACACGACTGAAGCAACTTAGCAGCAGCAGAGAGTCAGAGAGACAGAGAGAGGTTGGAAGATGTGACTAGCCTGTTGACTTTGAAGATAAGAAAGGGGCATGAGCCAATGAATTCGGACAGCCTCTAGAAGCTGGAAAATGCAAGGGAACAGACTCTATCCTAGATACTCTAAAAGAAATACAGCCATGTTAACACCTTGATTTTAGGCTAGTGAAACTCGCCTAAAAGTTCAGACTTTTGGCCCTTGGAATTATAAAATAACAAATCTGTATTGTTTAAAGCTATTTCTGCGTAATTTGTCACAGTAGCAATAGGAAACTAATACAATAGATGTGGTGAATGGCCTAAGCTATTCAGTTGATTCGTACTTGAGAAATGCAAGGTGTTGGACAGACAACATTTAAGAATGTTAAATGTGGTTCTCACAAGAGGAATTTTTCCCTCCTCTCCCTAGGGGACATTGCAAAAGTCTGAGATATATTTGATGGTCATGACCACAGGGTGGGTATAACTGCAGACATTACGTCCAAAAAAATAAAAAAAAAAAACAACAACAACAAACAGAATATACATTCCTTTCAACTGTACATGGAATATTCTCTAGGATTGATCACATACGAGGGCACAAAACAAGCCTCCACAGATTTAAGAGCATAGAACTTATTTCCAGTATCTTTTCTGACCACACCTGCATGAAACTAGAAATCAATAACAAAAAAAGAAAAGATTAAAAAAACAAATTGCATAGAAAGTAAACAACATGCTACTAAAAAACCAGTGGATCAACAATGTGAAATCAAAGAGAAAATTTTAAGAATACCTTGAGACAAATGTCAATTTAAACACCACCATACAAAATCTATAGGATGCAGCAAAAGCAGCTCTTAGAAGGAAGCTCATAGCAACACAGGCTTTCTTTAAGAAACAAGAAAAATCTCAAACAATCTAATCTTCTACCTAAAAGAATTAGAACAAGAAGAAAAAACAAAACATAAACTCAGCAGAAGAAACAAAATAATAAAGATCAGAGAGGAAATAAAATAGAGACTTAAAAAACAAAAGAAAAAAATAATAATAAGGTCAAGAGCTGATTCTTTGAAAGGGCAAACAAAGTTGACAAACCTCTGGCCAGGCTCACCAAGAAGAGAGGAAGTAAACAAAGTAAGAAATGAAAGAGGAGCAATCACAACTGATACCACAGAAAGACAAAAATCTATAAGAGAATACTATGACCAATTATAAGCCAAAAATTGGACAACCTAGAAGAAATGGACATGTTTTGCTTCTAGAAACATACAGTCCATCAAAACTGAATCACAAAGATATAGATAACTTGAAGAGACTGATCAATAGAAGTGAAATAGAATCTCTAATATAAAAAAGAAAAACTCCCTACAAACAAAAGTCTAGGACCATATGCCTTCACTGGCAAATTCTATTGAACATACAAAGAAGAACTTATACCAATCCTTCTCAAACTCTTCCAAAAGACTAAAGAGAAGAAAACACTCTCAAATAATAGTCTACAAAGCTACTATCACTGTGAAACCAAAATCAGACAAAAATACCACCAAAAAAGAAAATTACAGGTCAATATCTTTGATGAATTTAGATGCAAAAATTCACAATGAAATATTAGCAAACCAAATTCAACAATACACACAAAAAGATCATACACAATGACCAAGTGGAATTCTTCCTAAGTTCACAAGAATGGTTTAACATATGCAAATCAAAAAAGGTGATACACCATATCAAAAAAAAAAGAGGAAAACCACATGATCATCTCAATAGATGCAGAAAAAGTTTTTGACAAAATTCAACATCCATTCACAATAAAAACTCTTACTATAGTAGGTATTACCTTAACATAATAAAAGCTATTTATGACAAACCCACAGCCAATATAATACTCAATGGTGAAAAGTTGAAAGCCTTCCCACTAAAATCTGGAACAAGACAAAATGCCCACTCTGAACTCTTCTATTAAAAGTAGTATTGGAAGTCCTAGTTATACCAATCAGACAATAAAAAGAAATAAAAGATATCCAAATTGGAAAGGAAGAAGTAAAATTGTCATTATATGCTGGTTACATAATTATATATATATATATATATATATACCTAAAGACTCCACACAAAAAACTTCTAGGACTTCTAAATGAATTCAGCAAGGTAGCAGGATACAAGGTTAACATACAGAATCTGTTGCATTTCTCAACACTAACAATGAAATATCAGAAAGGGAATGTAAAAAAAAAAAAAAAAAACCTTTTAAAATAACAATAGCACTCCACAAAATAAAATATTTAGGAATAAACCTAACCAAGAAAGTGAAAGATTTACATGCTAAGAACTATAAAACATTAATAAAGGAAACTGAGAATGACTCAAAGATATGGAAAGATATCCCATCTCCTAGAAGAATTAATGTTGCTAAAATGGCCACACTGCTCAAAGCAATCTACAGATTTAATGTGATCCCTATTCAATTATCCATGGCATTTTTCACAGAACAAGAAAAAAATAATCCTATAATTTATATGTAACCATAAAAGACCCAGAATTGCCAAAGCAATCCTTAAGAAAAAAAAATAATACAAGAGGCCTAACCCTCCCAGGCTTCAGACAATACTACAAGGCTATAGTAATTAAATGATATGGTACGAAAACCATTTGGTACAAAAACTGACACATGGATCAATGGAACAGAATACAGAGCTCAGAAGTAAACCAACATACCTTGCAAAAAGCAAGGGAGAAAGGGAAAGATACACCCAACTAAACACAGAGTTCCAAAGAATAGCAAGGAGAGAAAAGAAGACCTTCTTCAATGAACAATGCATAAAAATTAAGGAAAACAACAGAAGGGGAAGGACTAGAGATCTCATCAGGAAAGTTGGAAATATCAAGGGAACATTTCACCCAAAGATGGGCACAATAAAGGACAAAAACAGTAGAGACCTAGTAGAAACAGAAGAGATCAAGAAGAAATGGAAAGAATACAAAGAACTGCACAAAAAATGACCTTAATGAACTGGATACTACAGTCGTGTGCTCAGTCATCCAGAGCCAGACATTCTGGAGTATGAGGTCAAGTGGGCCCTAGGAAACAGTGCTGTCAATAAGTGGATGTGATGGAAATCCAGTACAGCTATTCAAAACCTAAAAGATGATACTATCAGAGTGTTGCACACAATATGTCAGCAATCTGAAAGACCCAGCAGTGGAAACAGGACTGGAAAAGGTTAATCCTCATCTGAATTATCAAGAAGAGCAGAACTAAAGAATGTTCAAACCACTGGACAGTTGCACTCATCTCCCATGCTAGTAAGGTCATGCTTAAAATCTTGCATGCTAGATTTCAGCATTATGCAAACCAAGAATTTCCAGACATCCAAGCTGGGTTTAGAAAAGGTAGAACCAGAAATCAAATTGCCAGCATTCACTGGATCATAGAGAAAGCGAGGGAATTCCAGAAAAACATCTGTTTCATGTTTCATCGACTATACTAAAGCCTTTGATTGTGTGGATCATGACAAACTGTGGAAAGCTCTTAAAGAGATGGGAATACCAGACCATCTTACCTGTCTCCTGAGAAACCTGTAAGTGGGTCAAGAAGCAACAGTTAGAATCCTGTATGGAACAACTGATTGGTTTAGGATTGAGAAAGGAGTACAACAGAGCTGCCTGTTGTCATTCTGCTTACTTAACCTATATGCTGAGCACATCCGGAGAAATGCTAGGCTGGATGAGTTACAAGCTGAAATCAAGATAGGCAGGAGAAGCATCAACAATCTCAGATATGCAGGTGATACCACTCTAATGGCTGAAAGCAAAGAAGAACTAAAGAACCTCTTGATGAAGGTGAAGGAGAAGAGTGAAAAAGCCAGCTTAAAGCTAAATATTAAAAAACTAAGATCATGGCATCCGGCCCCTTTACTTGATGGCAAATAGAAGGGGAAAAGGTGGAAGCAGTGACAGAGTTCCTCTTCTTGGGCTCCAAAACCACTGCAGACGGTGAATGCAGCCATGAAATTAAAAGACAACTGCTTTTTGGCAGGAAAACTATGACAAACCTAGACAGTGTATTAAAAAGCAGAGACATCATTCTGCCTACAAAGGTCTGTATAGTCAAGGCTATGGTCTTCCCAGTGGTCACATACGGTTGTGAAAGCTGGACGGTGAGGAAGGCAGAGCACCAAAGAATTGATGCCTTCAAACTGCTGTGCTGGAGAAGACTCCTGAGAGTCCCCTGGACAGCAAGGAGATCAAACCAGTCAATCTTAAAGGAAATCAACCCTGAATACTCATTGGAAGGACTGATGCTGAAGCTAAAGCTCCAGTACTTTGATCNTTCATTATCCTTCTGGTAAGCTGTGGAATTTCTTTAAAAATACTGAATTGATTATTTCCAGCATTATCAACTCACAACATATACCACAAGCTAAGGTATTTTATATAGACGGGACTAAAAACGCTAAAGCTTCATTCTGGTCTCTTAAGGAATATAAATTCTTTTCTACTAAATTTCATTCTGCTCAACAAAATGAATTATATGCCCTATTCAAGTTATTTGCCTACATCCTCACCCAATTAATATAGTCTCTGACTCTACATATTCAGTTTTTGTATTAAAAAAATATAGAAACCTCCACCATAAACTCCAATCAACCTATTATTCAACAACTCTTTTTCGAACTACAATCTGTTTTTAGAAACTGCAATTCTCTCATTTATTTTACACATATTCGACCACATCCTTGCCTTCTCGGCCCCATGACTCATGGTAACAAGCTGGCTGATACACTGATTTCCTTTGCTACTCCGGAGGAACAGCATGCTCTCTTGCATAACACTGCTGGCTCCCTATACCAGCTATGGAAAATCCCATACAGCCAGGCTAAAGAAATTATTAGTAATTGCTCTACTTGTAGGCGCCTACATCTTCGACCCATTACACTAGGTATTAATCCTCATGTTTTGCAACCTAATGAACTATGGCAAATAGATGTAACTCATTGCCCGGAACTTTCTCCATTTTTTTTCTTGCNGCTATGGAAAATCCCATACAGCCAGGCTAAAGAAATTATTAGTAATTGCTCTACTTGTAGGCGCCTACATCTTCGACCCATTACACTAGGTATTAATCCTCATGTTTTGCAACCTAATGAACTATGGCAAATAGATGTAACTCATTGCCCGGAACTTTCTCCATTTTTTTTCTTGCATGTCCATATCGACACTAATTCTTCTATTTCAGCCACACCTCTTCATGGTGAGGCTACACAACACCTTATAACTCACTTATTAGCTGTACATTTTGCTCTAATGGGAACTCCTAGTTCTATAAAAACAGACAATGGCCCTGCCTATATTTCTAGACACTTTAAACAATTTTTACAATCTTTTTCTATTAACCATATTACAGGTTAATCCACAGGCACAAGGCATAGTCGAACGAGCACATCACACACTAAAGTTGCAAATAAAAAACATTTTTTAAGGGAGAATTCACAGGAACACTACTGTCTTCCTTATCTAAAGCAGACTTTACTAAATTCCAACATAAGATATTTTCTAAACCTATAACTATGGTTAATACAGCTTTATTTGTTTTAAATTTTTTAAACTTACCACTGGGAGATATCTTAACAAGAGCAGAAAAGCATTTCAAGGAATTGAAGGACACTTCTCTTCCTCTGCCCATTTGGTACCAAGGCAGGTTAACGAAACAATGGAAATCTGGGAAACTAATCTTACAGGGAGAGGGGTATGCTTGTGTTTCCCAGATGGAGCCAACGAACTCACATGGCTTTCTCTTCAGAAGATTCGACCCAAGGGGGCCCCCGGCCTTAAACTAGAGATGAAACAATGAAAATCCCAGGAGGAAGAAATTCCAATAGGGGCCATGGCGTCTCTAAAGATCTCCAGGAAGCACCGCCCTCAGTGACATCAACGTTATGATCTCCCCACTTGGGGACAAATAAAAACCCTTAGTAATCAAGCTGAAAATTTGATCTCTCAACAGGAAATGCCTCGGAGTCCTGAATACATTCTCCTGGCAATGCTGTCTGCTTGCCTGTGCCTCCCCAATTTGAGCTCTAACTAATCATACTTACTGGGCTTACATATCCAACACCCCTCTAGTACAGGTGGTGGAATGGATGGAGAGAGGACCAATCGTTTCAACCAATGACTCTATACATATTCCTTCTCCCTGGAGCATTAAAGGGCCCTCACACCCTGAAGAAGAAGGAAAACTAATATTTCTCTAGGTTATGAAGTCCTTCCTTTGTGCATGGGCCCAGCAGAATTATGCATAAACGTTAGCCGACAAACTTGGGCTTTTGCCCTGCCTCCCACAAAGGACTTTCGGATGTTGATTGGATTATCTACTGCCCTTTCTTTGTCTGTGAACCATGTTTATACTACTGAGACTTTAGGGAAAGAATTAGGGAAAGAACAAAGAACACTATGCAAGGGTTTACTTATAAGAACTTTACATATACTCCTCTTCATTGGGACAAATGTCAAGCCAAATCAGGAAAATTAATGTTTGCGGCTAATCATACAATTGTTGACTGGGGACCCCATGGTATGTGGTTATCTAACTGCTCAAATGATATTAACACCATTTTGTGTGTGACTATGCTACTCAAGTGACATGGGAGGTCACTGACACTAAAATGGAGCAATACCATGTCAAAGGACTTCTTGGGTGGATTGACGGTGGATTAGCCCCACCTCATGTCAAAGGACTTTTGGGGTAACTTGACAGTAGATTAGCCCCACCTCGTCCTAGGATTGTCTTCGATAAACAGAGTGGGCCTGGACAATGGGACATTTGGAAACTTGCTGCAAGTACCGAAAAACTTGGGACTTGGACCAGACTTTACACAGGGACCGGTTATAGTCATCGTTACTATTTCTTTCGCTATAATCAACCATATTTTACACAGGCCTGTGTCCCACTTCCTTTTGTTATAGACATAGGAAATTTACAATTTAATAAGAATTTATGTTCTGTAATTTGTATTAATTGCAAACTATATACTTGTCTTAACTCCTCTATTTCTTTAAGAAATGATTCCCTTTTGATTCTTCGATGTCAGCATAATTTGTGGTTGCCAATAAATCTCCAGCGACCCGGGGAAGAAGGTCCCATGGCTGGACTTGCTTCCAGATTACTTATCAAACTGCTCCAACAATCTAAACAATTTGTTGGATCGCTGTTTCTTGGCATTTTGGGTTAACAGCTATTTGCACTACTGCTGCTGTTGCTGGCACTGCTTTACATACCTCAATTCAAACACATAATTTTATCCAAAATGAACTGAAGATGCTCATAATATGTGGGCTACTCAGGCTCAGGTAGAGGAAGATATTCAAGAGGAAATACAGGAACTAAAAACAACCATCAAATGGATCAGAAATCAATTAATAGATTTGTAAAAACAAGTGACTCTAGAATGTGATTGGAATTCTACTGAATTTTGTGTTACTCCTGTTCATTTCAATCATAGTGCCTATATCTGGGAACAAATCAAATTTCATTTACAAAACATACATGATACTGCCCCTCTGAATGTACAATTACTGCAAAAGGAAATCTTTGAAACCTTTTCTAAACATCTGCCCTCTTCCACTAATTTGGAGACTTTAGCTAAACAACTAGCTAGGATGGTTTCAAAGTATTACCCACAGCATCCGGTCTGGAACTATAACTTTGGTGATTGTCTTGGTAATTATATTTGTTGTTTATCGTTGTCTTTCTATATGGTTGGTTAATATTAAATGAACTCAATTGGTCAAGACCTTTATTACAAATATAATAAAATAGGGGGAATTGTCAGGAAGCATTTATCAGGAGTCTTCCTGTGTACTATTTTGGATCTGTCATGAATCCTCTGTTTCTTATTAATTCCTGAATATTCAGGNTATATGGTTGGTTAATATTAAATGAACTCAATTGGTCAAGACCTTTATTACAAATATAATAAAATAGGGGGAATTGTCAGGAAGCATTTATCAGGAGTCTTCCTGTGTACTATTTTGGATCTGTCATGAATCCTCTGTTTCTTATTAATTCCTGAATATTCAGGAATTAAGAGGACTGGCAAACCACTCTCGGGGCTGAGGGATGCATGCATTTAATTTGTTAGTTTTTGCATACGGTGATAAGTAACTATTTAGGACCCTCTTGCTTTTATGAACTATATGGTAAAAGTGATTGTTTACAACTCTCTCTCTTTGATATGGTTTGCCTTATGTTTCCTTGATAATTTGTAAGTCTGGACTTTCGATCTTTATCTTTGCTGAACAAAGCTACCTAGTAAGACAGTATATATACCCACACTATGTTGAATAAAACATCTTTGTTCCATACGGGCTTGAGTCCCCATGTCTTTCTCTCTCTCTCTCTCTCTCTCTCTCTCTCTCTCTTTCTCTCTCTCTCAGGCTAATTCTTTGGAGCATAAAAGCTCCCTGAGCTCACTTTCTTGCCCAGGTTTGCAAGACCCTCGCGAGAGGGTGCCCTGTGCCTATGTGAAATAGTACAAGCCCTGTGTCAAGGGCTTTATTGGTTTCCTGCATAAACCAAGGAATATCAGCCTCTTTCTCTCTCTCTTTTACTTTCTCATCGTGGACTCTGGACCACAAAGTTCTGGTCCATTAAGACCTCAACAAATGATATCCCTTTCCTGAGAACAAAGAAGATAAAGAGAAGACTAAGAAAGTATAAGCTTTCTTAGACCTGTAAGCATTTTTTTTCTCATCACCAACTTCTGATTGTGAGCCTTTATCTTATATAAGCCCCTAGGTGTTTATTGGAAGAGCTGATGTTGAAGCTGAAATTCCAGTACTTTGGCCACCTGAGGCGAAGAGCTGACTCATTCGAAAAGACGCTGATGCTGGGAAAGATTGGGGACAGGAGGACAAGGGGATGGCAGAGGATGAGATCGTTGGATGACATCATGGACTCAATGGCCATGAGTTTGGGTGAACTATGGGAGTTGGTGATGGACAGGAAGGTCTGGTGTGCTGCTATTCATGGGGTCGCAAAGAGTCAGACACGACTGAGCTACTGAACTGAACTGAACTGAGGCTCCTCAAGGTGGTGGGGTGGGGGTTGGGGGGCAGGCACAAGTTTTGAGGCAGGAGCCTACTATGTTCCACTCTCTGTCAGCTGAGAATTAAGGCCACCTTTCTATTTCCTCCAAACTCTGTCTCCATGGTTTTCATTCAGCTTCACTGGGCAGAGAAAGACAAGATTTTAGCCAGCAACATACCGACTTTGTGACAGATAAATGGAGGTACAGGGGAAATATAAAGCATAATCTTTGATCTAACAGAGTTAAAAACTTGCAAAACAATTTGAGGCTGCTCCCACCATCAATCATCAAAGCCTGCTAAGCTGATGGACTGTAAGATCTTGAGGAACAGAGGAGCATGTGTAGGCTGAGAGCCAGGAAAAGCTGTTGCAGAAGGTACCTTTGAGTTCTGCAGACCAGTCCTGACACCCCGTCAGTGAAGAGGAGAGGACTTGCGTTCACTGCGGTCCCTGCTGAGCTCATCTCCTTGACTTTAACTGATGAAGACATTTCAGAATAAAGGCCTTCTTTTCTAATCAGAAACGTGCTGTACATGCAAATATCTGAGATTGTTAGAGCCAGCACGACTCTTCTCAGTCCATTACTCCCTGTTCAGGCTTGCATCATCTTGTTCTTTTTCCTGCTCTACCATTTTCCACCTACAGCATTCACTTCCTATTGACTCAGCACCAGATGACACTTTCTTTCTCTGGAATCCTCTCCTCTCTCTACAGTGAGACTCTTCCATTGCTGATCACAGCTGCCTTCCTTTTGATTGATCAACTGCCTGCAGCATGTGCAAATAGGGATACCAGTGGCCTCCACCAACCCCATCTCCTCAAGATGGGATTCCATGCCACCCCATGCCTCATTCTCACACTCCTCAACTAGTAGTTAGTGGCCACGGTCCCATTATCTTTCACAGAAATCGAGAAGGAGCCTGAGAAGAAAAGAGATGCACCCCATGCTTCTATGTGATGAGAAATTAAGGGCCACCAATTACCACTTCAGGAGAAAGTCAGTGACCCTGAGACACAGGCTAAGTCTGCCAGAAAAGCCACTGAATGACTCCAGAGACTTGCTTGTGATCAAGAGGCAAGTATGACCCCCTACCCCTACCACCACCATCAAACACGCAACTTGTAAATAATCAATCAAACGTACACTTCTCCAGGGTGGGAAACCCAGTTCTGTACATTCTTAGTTCTACCTGCTTGACAGTGCTGCTCGTCCATGCTCGAGGAGACAGTGTTGTCCGGCAGCAGAAACTTCAGTCAATCTAATTTTCATCCTTTTAGATACCTGAGTCTCATTCACTTTCTCATTCAAGTAAGAACCGTTTGGTTCAAAACCATTAATGAAACAATAAGCCAGTGAAGACTCCTGTTGAAATATCTCTTCTCATTTATATTTGTTTGCATTGTATGTTCTTCATACCAAGTCCTAAATAGACCAAAAACAGGGGTTTTTTCAGATTTATTTTTCAATAAACATTGTTTTCAAGTATAATCTATAGATACTGTGAGATGAGGCATTTTAAATTTCTCCTAAAACAATACAATCTGTCAAGTTTAAAACCCCTCAAACCAAAATGCAGGCTATATTTATATAATGTAATATAAATTACTAAAATCTTAAATTCTAAATAATTTTGCCACAAAGTGAAGACGTTCAAAATTCTGTGAGAAAATACCTTCATTGTCAAAAATAAACAATAAAATAGAAAATAAGAATCGGTTCAGTTCAGTTCAGTCGCTCAGTCATGTCCGACTCTTTGCGACCCCATGAATCGCAGCATGCCAGGCCTCTCTGTCCATCACCAACTCCTGGAGTTCACTCAGACTCACGTCCATCGAGTAAGTGATGCCATCCAGCCATCTCATCCTCGGTCGTCCCCTTCTCCTCCTGCCCCCAACCCCTCCCAGCATCAGAGTCTTTTCCAATGAGTCAGCTCTTCGCATGAGGTGGCTAAAGTACTGGAGCTTCACTTTAGCATCATTCTTCCAAAGAAATCCCAGGGCTGATCTCCTTCAAAATGGACTGGTTGGATCTCCTTGCAGTCCAAG
>SJYA01002443.1:6055034-6068528 GCA_006410615.1 Neotragus moschatus
CTGGATGAAGCACAAGCTGGAATCAAGATTGCTGGGAGAAATATCAGTAAACTCAGATATGCAGATGACACCACCCTTATGGCAGAAAGTGAAGAGGAACTAAAGAGCCTCTTGATGTGAAAGAGGAAAGTGAAAAAGCTGGCTTAAAACTCACATTCAAAAAATGAAAATCATGGCATCTGCTCCCATTACTTCATGGCAAATAGATGGGGAAATAATGGAAACAGTGACAGATTTTATTTTCTTGGGCTTCAAAATCACTGTTGATGGTGACTGGAGCCATGAAATTAAGATAGTTGTTCCTTGAAAGAAAAGTTATGACCAACCTAGACAGCATATTAAAAAGCAGAGACATTACTTTGCTGACAAAAGTCCATATAGTCAAAGCTATGGTTTTTCCAGTACACATGTATGGATTTGAAAATTGGACCATAAAGAAGGCTGAGCACTGAAGAATTTATATTTTTGAACTGTAGTATTGGAGACGACTCTTGAGAGTCCCTTAGACAACAAGGAGATCAAACCAGTCAATCCGAAAGGAAATCAGTCCTGAATATTCATTGGGAGGACTCTTGCTGAAGTTGAACCTTCAATACTTTGGCCAAGTACTGAACTGAAACCAACAGAAAATAGAGGAAACTAAGTAAAAGTAGAAATTAATGAACTAGAAAGCACAGGAAAACTGCATCAGTTCAGTTCAGTTCAGTCGCTCAGTCGTGTCCACCTCTTTGCAACCCCATGAATCACAGCATGCCAGGCCTCTCTGTCCATCACCAACTCCTGGAGTTCAACCAAACTCATGTGCATCGAGTCAGTGATGCCATCCAGCCATCTTATCCTCTGCTGTCCCCTTCTTATCCTGCCCCCAATCCCTTCCAGCATCAGGGTCTTTTCCAATGAGTCAACTCTTCACGTGAGGTGGCCAAAATACTGGAGTTACAGCCTCAGCATCAGTCCTTCCAATGAACACCTAGGAGTGGTCTCCTTTAGGATGGACTGGTTGGATCTCCTTGCAGTCCAAGGGACTCTCAAGAGTCTTCTCCAGCACCACAGTTGGAGACCCTCAAAACGACCCTCAATAGCTGAGACCCAGGACTGGGCACAGGCTGGGCTACCACCTCCGCCACCTGTCGGGAAAAAGACTACAAGCCGCATTCATCTCTTACCATCAGCCCCTGGCACTTGGGCATACTGCACATATTTGGAAGGCAGAGGAGGGGGTTGATTTACCAGGGTTAGTTGTTTTGGTTTTTGTTTTTAGTATTTTATTTTGGCGGGGTGGGATTTTTGTGTGTGTGTCGCTGCATTGGGTTTTCCTTTTTGTGTGTGGGCTTTCTCTGGTTGTGGAGAATAGGGTCTACTCTCTAGTTACGATGTGTGGGCTTCTCATTGCAATGGCTTCTCTTGTGGAGCATGTGCTCTTAGGCCTGGGGCTTTAGCAGTTGTGGCTCATGAGTTTACTTGCCTTGAGGTATGTGAGATTTTCCCAGACCATGCCTCGAACCTGTGTTCCCTGCACTGGTAGGTACGTTCCTAAACCGTGGACCACCAGGAAAGCCCTGAGCAGGTTTAGTCTTTAGGTGAACATGAATAACATGTTTTATGGCGTGTTAGCAATATCCTCCATTCCTCCACAGATGTCTTTGTTTTACAACCATCACACCCGTAAAGTAACCTCACCACTACAGATGTAGAGTTTCCTGTCTTAGCAGAGAGTTTTCAGGAAGGTGCTGTAGCTAAAGCTGTCAGATGCGGCTTTGTAAGACAAATCCTATATTTAAATAGCTACTCTTCACAAGTCCACTTCAGTGCACCTTAAACTTTATCGCAGTTCTCAAGGTAAGATGTGGAAAGTCTTGCCCACAGCTGTTGAGTCACCCCTAAGCTCACCCCACCCCTCCTTACCTTGGGCTAGAGAGTTGCTATACAACAGCTATGCTGTACAGTAGAGAAGTAACATTATTGCATGATATGCTTAAAAACT
Source organism: Neotragus moschatus (assembly GCA_006410615.1). NCBI lineage: Eukaryota > Metazoa > Chordata > Mammalia > Artiodactyla > Bovidae > Neotragus > Neotragus moschatus. The sequence continues at coordinate 6,057,019 of SJYA01002443.1, forward strand.
TGCTAGAAGGGTAGATTTCCTGTTAAGTGTTCTTATCACAAACAAATAAACGTATTACATAAATACATAAATAAAGGTGGGAGAAAACCCTGGGGAGGAGACAGATATATTATGGCATATATTGTAGAGATGGTCTCACAGCTATCTCCAAATTCATTAAGCTGTATACATTAAACACAGCTGACCCTTGAAGAACACAGGATTGAAGTGCCCAGACCCAGTTGTATGCAGAATTTTTTTTCAATAATCCATACTACAGTACTACACGATCAGTGGTTGGATGAATCCGCCAGTGTAGAACCACAGATAAGGGGGAAACAAGGATACATGGAAACCACTGATAAGGAGGGTCACCTCTGTGTTGAATTTTCAGCACCCAGGAGGGTATCCCAAGCCTTGAGTTGTTCAAGAGACAACTATATGTATAGTTTGTTGTTTAACAATCCTATCTCAATAAAGAAGCACTGCTGAGCTTGCTATTCAAAGGAACATGGGGTCAAAGAACACAACAGGTTTACAGGGAACCCAATATTCAGGCAGCATTGAGAAAGAACAGCTTGCTGTTTAGAATGGTGTTTATTTACACAGACAAAGATCTATCTATCAGAGACAAAGATATTTCATACTGAGGGTACAGAATTTACAACTGCTTCCTTAGCACACTCTGCTGGTTACCAAACTTTCTTCATATTTTCCTGTTTAATATAAATGACTTCTTAAAAAGTCTTTCTGGGGGGGGAGTGGTTCAAGATTGGGAACTCATGTACACCTGAGACGGAAAATAAATAAATAAATAAAAATAAATTAAAAAGTCTTCCACGTTCTGCATCAAGAGCAGATGTTATGAAACTTAGCATGCTTGAGAAAACAAACATTTGATAGCCACCTGGCTTAGAGGAGACAATGCCAGAGTGAAACCAGGCAGGACCCTACGGTCCTTCCCCACCCCCATCCTCTGCCTGCCTTTTGTCTGCTGGAAAACTGTAGCCAAAGAATAAGTTTAATCAGAGAAGCAAGAAAATGCAGAAGCAAAGGAAAAACAGTTCAACAAGACTAAACAATGATAGTTAGTCAGTAGACACAGTCAATGACCTTTAGTTCCTTCTCAAGGGCAATAGATAATATTCTGAGCCATATCCTGTGAGCTGTATTATAGATACTGAAACCTCCACCAGGTGTGGGATGACCAGACAATGGGCACATGACATAAACTGCCACAATCCTGAGAACTGGCTTCAAAGAAATGGGCACAAACAGCACCAAGAACTGAAGAGTTATTGTACCTAAAACAATCAAGAAGATGCTGATCAGACCACCACAGGACCAATTTCAAGATGACTTGAGCTGACTGTGCTGTTTCTGCATGGTAACCTCCTCCCTTCATCTACAAAAGCCCTTGACCATTGACTATCAGTGGTGGGGATTCAGTCTTTGGACAGAAATCCCCCCTCAACCTCTTGGCATCCAAAATAAAAAACTCTGCTTTCCATTTGCGTTGCCTTTTATTGGCTTTTGAGTGGTGAGCAACAAGATCCTACTTTTGGTTATAAGAGGAGACACTTTTAGCAAAGAAGAGTGGAACTATCATGGGGAAAGAGAATAGGCATTTCACTGTTTTCTTCTTGTTGCTTGTTACAAGAATAATTAGCTTGGCATTCATATTTCCTAACAGATTCTTTTAAAGAGTGTGTGCATAGTAAGTATGATTTCACTCTTAAGGTAAAGGAACTATGAAGATATTCACAGCAAGAACTAACCTCATACTCTGTATGAACAAATAAATCATTGTACTACTTCCCTAGTGGCTCAGATGGTAAAGAATCTGCCTGCAATGCATAAGACCTGAGTTCAATCCCTGGGTCGGGAAGACCCTCTGGAGAAGGGAATGGCTACCCACTCCAGTATCCACAGACAGAGGAGCCTGGCCAGGCTACAGTCGATCAGTCCATGGGGTCCCAAATAGTTGGACATGACTGAGTGACTGATACACACATACAACATATGCAATCCCAACATTTTATATAATTTGTCACTTAGGTCAGATACGACACAGGCTGTATACTTAATTTAAAAAAAAACACACACACACAAAACAAAACCCAAGACAAAAAGTCTTCCTCTTATTCCCAAAGAGCCCACAAACCCCCACTTTCTCAGATCTTCAGAACTCTGCTGGGGTGAAGATAATTAGCAATCAAACCTGGACCTATGCTTAAGACTTCTGTAAAATGAAGGATCCATTTTTAATGTGAATACCAGCCTCCAAAGGGATATGTTGAATTTTCACCTTTTATCTTAGTAAGATTTCTTACAATGTTATTTAGCCAATTATTATTTTTAGGTATTCCCCACTGCCATCCTCCAAAGAGCCAAAGAGCATGTTATTCATATTGTTAAACGAATATTTATTTATAGACTTAAAGTGGATGAATTACTATAGTTTCAACTTTCTTTAGAGAATACTTTTATATTCTGAGTATCTCCAAATACAATCTCTTTTTAAAGAAAGATCCTTTTTTAAGAAAGTTCCTTTAAACAGTAACCTTCAAATTGGGTTTGAAATTCAGAAATACTGTGGTGCCTTCCAGCTTAAGGTTCTTAAAGGTCTTTACCTTCTTAAGATGCTGGGTCATAAAGGGTGCTTTCAGCATCCTGGGGCAGCAATTGTTAGAAGTGCAACAGAAGAGAAACCTCACCCTGTCCTCTGGGCTTTGCACCCTGCTGGGGCCTCCTACCAGCACAAAGAAACACTGCCCTTCATTGGCCCTCAGCTGCAAGTGCCAATTCATCTATCTTTAGAGAACCAAACTCAGTTGAGCTTTCTCCCCAGGAAGAAGGTTGGCTGCTAAAAAGATTTGTTTTGCCAATACTTGCTTTCTGAATAAAGTATTTCACAGTTGGAAGATGGCTTTCAAATGTATTACCCTACATACTGTCCTTGACTGACAGGAATTCGTGATCTCAGGATGCATGGCATAAAAGGAGCATTCAGGACCATAACCTATTTTGATGTTAGATGAAGTATGGAGTTTTGATCCTGGCCAAGCACTTACTTGCAGGTGACCTGAGGACACCACCTAATCTTTGAGAACCTCTGACCCTCATGGTAGAATGGGCTGTATGAGAAATAAGTAAGGTAATGCCCCACTGAGCCCAAAATAACTAGGTCTTTATTAGAAAATTGCAGTTAGAACCAGAGTTATATAGACTGAGCTGTGTCTCCCCAAATTCATATGTTGAAGCCCTAACCCTCAGTGTGACTGTATTTGGAAATGGGGCCTCTAATGAGGTAATTAAGGTTAAAGGGTAGGGACCTAATCCTATAGGACTGGTGTCCTACACAAAGAGGAAGAGACACCAGAGACTCTCTGCACACAGAGGAAAGGCCATGTGAGGATCCAGTGAGAAGGTGGCCACCTGCAAACCAGGAAGAGAGGCTCAACAGAAACTAAGTCTGCTGACATCTTGTTCTCAGACTTCCAGCTTCCAGAACTCTGAGATGGTAATTTCTGTTGTTCCAGTTTCCCAGTTTGCAGTGATCAGCTATGGTAGTCTTAGAAAACTAAAACACAAACATTTTTGATGACTTTACCTTTCCTTATATTTTCTTGCCTTGTGTCTAATTATGATATTACCCGTGCATGGTAACTGTTATTATTATGATCTAGTTGCTATTGGGGAGCTTCTCTGGTGGCTCAGATGGTAAAGAATCTGCCTGCAATGCAGGAGACCTAAGTTGGATCCGTGGGGTTGGGAAGATGCCCTGGAGAAGGGAATGGCTACCCATTCCAGTCTTCTTGCCTGGAGAATCCCATGGACAGAGATGCCTGGTGGGCTACAGTCCAAGGGATGGCGAAGAATCAGGCACAACTGAGAGACTAACACTTTCACTTCTTTTCTTTCAGTTGCTTTTTAGTCCCCATTAAGCCTCATAAATTAACTTGTGGCACTTTCTCTTCTTTTTGTACAAAAGATCACTTCAGAGGCCTGGTGGAAAAATTGGTGAGTAAGCAAACATGGGTGCACTGCAACAAAATAGGATATTTTGATGTAGCCAATTTGATCACTAACCTTTCACCTTTTTTATCACCAAATGCTGAAAAAGTAGACGATGCCACTGAGACTCAACATGGGAATGGGATGAAAGATAGGGTTCAAGTAGAGATAGGCTGAGAGACCATGGATGCACCAGGAGGGATAGGCAGGACTCTTCAAACTACTTGCTGCTGCTGCTGGTGCTGCTGAGTCGCTTCAGTCATGTCTTACCCTGTGCAACCAATAGACGGCAGCCCACCAGGCTCCTCCGACCCTGGGATTCTCAAGGCAAGAACACTGGAGTGGGTTGCCATTTCCTTCTCCAATGCATGAAAGTGAAGTCGCTGAGTCGTGTCCAACTCTTGGCAACCCCATGGACTGTAGCCTACCAGGCTCCTCCGTCCATGGGATTTTCCAGGCAAAACTACTAAAGTGGGGTGCCGTTGCCTTCTCCGCTTCAAACTACTTAATAGTTTTCAAAAGCTATAATTTTATGTTTGGGAGATTTTAGGGTCATAAAATGGAGTAGGTGTTAAAATGTACAGGCATTCAATGCCACAGGGACCAAACGAGGGATGACAGCAAAGAGTTGCCTCTGCAGAGGTTGGCACCCATAAAGCCATCTGACTGCTACACAGTGTCCGCAGAAAGTGGCAAATATAGGCATAGATCACATGATTTATTATTATTATTTCTCACCTGGCAGACAAAAGAAGGAAATACAGGGAAATTTTGATGATAGGTATGCTCTTTTCTGGGAGAGCATCTAGTATTCCTGTGGGAGATGGGGAAACACTAAATAAACAGAACCCTTATCACCTAGCCTAGGTTCATCCCTAGGGTGAAGACTGGAATGCTGGACATGAATAATACTGAGGTTCCACCTGTAAGCTGGACCACCAAAGCAGGATAGGGGGTGGGGAGTGTGCTCAGTCACTTAGTCATATCTGACCCTTTGAGACCCCATGGACTGTAGCCTGACAGGATCCTCTGTCCATGGAATTTTCCAGGGTTGTGGGAAGACACAGCAAATGAAGTATGTGGGGAATGCTAAGACTCCAAGCTTCATGGGTACTCATGGTCATCTCTGGCACTCTGATACCACAGGATAGGAAGCAAGGCTGAATCTTTTCGGTAATGACATCAAATGCCCCTATTCTGACAGATCGAGAAAGTGACAAGAGGACAGAGCCATGACTACTAGAGATACTAATTAAAAGATATAACACGGGAAGCTGGAAATGGCCAAGGCAGAGCAAACACAAAAACTCTAGAACTCACTAAATAACTGAGCTATTTATTTATATTTATATTTATATATGCTGTAGACTGAATTGTATCCCCTTGAAATTCTTGTGTTGAAGCTCTCACTCCATTGTGGCTGTATTTGGAGTAAAGAAGCAATTAAAGCTAAAAGAGATCATATGGATGGAGCCTTGTTCCAACAGGATTACTGTCCTTATTAGCAGAGACACCAGAGAGCTCACTCTCTCTCCGCAGCACATGAGGACACAGGAAGAAGGTGGATATCTGCAAGGTCGGAAGACGGCCCTCACCAGTAACGGAATCCACTGGCACCTTGATTTTGTGCTTGGCAGCTGGTAGGTGATTTCTGGGCCCCAGGAAGGGCCCTTACAGACACGGTGTCTTTGTTTTCCTGGAGGACAGTCTAATGATGTTATTTATGATAGGGGCTTTGAGCCATGCTGTACCTTCGACCTCTGGAGGAATTAGAAACTAAAAGCATTAGTCTGAGCTCCTGGAATGGATGAAAACAGAGTCAGCCCTGTGGACAATATGTGATCAAGCTCCACTAAAAACTCCGGATGCCAGAAGCTCTGGTGAGCTTTCCTGATTGGCAGTATTCTGTGAGTGTTGTCACATATCGTGGCCAGGAAGCAATGCCATCCATGACTCAGTGGGCGAAGGAAAATCAGAAGCCTCATGCTTGGACCCCTCCCAGACTCTGTCCTTACATGTTTCTTCCTTCTGTTGATTTTAGTGTTTTTCTTTTTTCCTTTCACTACAATAAAATTTTAATTATAATTATAGTGCTTTCCTGAGTTCTGTAGTCATTCTAGTGAGTTACCAAACCTGAGGATGGTCATGGCTCTTCAGGCTTTTTCTTTTTTTTGAGGATTTTAACTTTGTCTTTTATTCTGTAGTAAATAGTTATTTACTTACTAATTTAACTTGTGGTAGTTTTAAACTATTGTGTAATCAGCTTTATCAATCTTTCCCGTTAAAGTTTTTCTTTACTTAAAAAGGCCTTTTTCACTAGAAAATGAAATAGGTATTCATCTTTATTTTCTTCCTCTCTTTTCTGGCTCTGGCACCAGCTGCCTCCACTTCCTTGGTCCTCCCTGCATCACACTGAAGCTCATGCCAGTGGGGACACCAAGAACCCCAGCTCATGCTCCTATATTTTTATTTTCTTTATTTTTTTACAGTATCATTTCTCTTTATTAACTAATTTCATTTTGGATTTATGTTGCTATATGCTACTAAGTAAAAATCTGTTGTTACTTTTTTCCCCATACAGTTTCTCAATTGACTCAACAACAGCTTTTGAATAATCATATTTTTCTACCTTGTTACCACATGCAAAATACCCACATATATTAGGGTTTGCATGTGGTCAATCTATTCTGGTAGATCTATATGGCTATCTTTTCTTGCACCATCCTGCTTTTAGATTTCTTAGCTTCATAACAGATGTTAATATCCCACTGCAGGCATCTTTCCTATTTAATGTTCAGATTTAAAATCTTTTTGGCTTACCTTCCTATTTATTCTTCCACAACAAAATTTTCTGTGCCCCAAGAAAATGTTTTAATCAGAACATAAAAGAAAAATTAAAATCAGTTTGTCAATTCCCATCAATCTCCAAAAATAAAATACTAATATAATTTTTCACTGGAATCGCATTAAACTTAAAATTTTGGGGAAAATTGATATATGTATTTATAAGGCTAAGTCTTTACAGGCAGAAATATGATATGTCCCACAGCAAAAATAAATACATTAAAAAATGTTGATGTTCTTCATACAGGTCCAGCAAGTTTCTTGTTAACCTCAGGGAAATAAGAAATTTTATGGTTCTTAATGCACATCACTACATTATCTCCACAAATTTTTCACAAAATATAAGACTGAAAATGCCCCCTTGCCAGTCTGAGCAGGTAATAAAGTATTCACTATAGATTTAATGTGCAGTTCTTTGACTTTTCATGAGGTGAATGATTCTGAACATATTTATTGATTAGTTGTATTTCTTTCTTTGTGAACTTTGCCTATTTTATTTTTGCCTATTTTTATATTAAGAATAATATACTTTGATTCCCCAAGTGGAAGTATTTTTCCCAGTACATCATTTGCCTCTAAATTTGGTTTATTATGTTTTTGGATATATAGAATTTTAAAATTTTCTATCTATGTAAATCTATTCTTTATAATTTCTTCATTTATACTTAGGAAGTTCTCCAATTCAAACAACATAAAATATTTGTGTCTGTTTTCTTATAGTCATGTATATACTCTTCTCTTTAAATTTTAATTCCAAAATCTACACTGATTTCTATGTTTATGATATAAATAGGCTTCCCTGGTGGCTCAGACAGTAAAGAATCTTATTGCAATTCAGGAGACCCAGGTTCAATTTCTAGGTGGGAAGATCTCCTGGCAAAGAGAATGACTACCCACTCTACTTATTCTTGCCAGGAAAATCTCAATGACAGATGAGCCAGGAGGGCTATAGTCCATTGGGTCTTAAAGAGTCAGGTATGACGGAGCAACTAACACACACATAGGAAAAATGAAATAAAGCCTGGGTTTCATTTTGACTTTTAGGGATTAGTTGATTTAAGTCTGTATATTAAACCATGGTCATTCTCGTTTTGGAAGTTATTCTATGTCAAAGCGATTTGGTTTACTTATTAATTTTCAGTACAGAATTTCTTGGCACACATTTCAGTGGAGTAATAAAATGTTCTCATTATGAAAGGAATGTAAGCAATTACAGCTGAAGCTTTCTCTAGTGTATCTAACAAGATACTTTTTAGCTTAAAGAATGTTGTGTATCATTCAACTGCTAGTTGCCATAGCATTAGGACTTTGCCTGAGTCCTCTGAAAGTTGCAAAGAGCTAAAGAGGTTGTTTTACCAGCACTGTCTGCAAAAATGTGTTGCTACAATTCACTTGGAAGGCTCAATTCCCCAAGAGTACAGAGAATTAATTTACAGTCACAAGTTTAGCATTCTTAAAACCAAAGGGAAACAAAACCCTCTGAGAAATCAAATGTGTCTGGCGGATCTGGTTCAAGATTTCCAGCAATGTACTACCAACTCAGCAAAGCTAAGAAGCAGGAAAAACCTCTCTCGAAATCAAATAGAGTACAGTACAGGAACATTATACTGAATGTCTGAAAGCCAGGAGTCTTTGTTCCAACACCAGTGATTTGACCTTCATAAATCATTTCAATGAGTTTCAATTTCCTCTCTTATAAAATGCGTGACCTCATAGGACTACTGCAAAAACTAAATGAGAAAATTTATAGGGATGTATTATATAAACTGTAATGCACAGGTCAAAACACTAGTAGCTATTAACTGGCCTGTAATTGGGCTTATTCTACTTTTCTAACTCAAGAGAAGGTAACACCTGCCGTCCCTAGTCTGTTCAGCCTGTCCTGGGGAAACACTATATGGACGCCCACTGCCTCCCCTCGAGTCATGCCCCACCTCTGAACCATGCATGCTTCCTGCCCACAGCACTTCCCAGGGCAGAGTGGGCATTAGCTTAAGCCTGGGGCCATAAAGAAAGTAAGCACTGTGTCTAGGAAGGAAAAAGAGGAATCACATTTATTGAGCACCTACCCTATGTGGAGCACTGAAACATACGCTAGCCAAATAGAGACACAGGAGGCCAGTCCTGGCACTTTTTGCTTTAATTTTCGCTGTATCAGACTCATGAGGTCCATAATGATTCATTATGGACATATATCATGGGCACATATATCATAGGCCAGGGGTGTTTGCAAGTATGAATTACATTCTCAGCCTTGGGCAGTTACAGGACTGGGAAAGTGAAATAAATTTACGTACAAGTTGGGTGGAATCAATGGGATACTTGTAAAATGATTTAAAAGTTTAGCTAGCTCGGGACTTCTGAGGTGGTCTAGTGGCTAGGACTCTGCACTCCCAGTGCAGGAGACCTACGTTCAATCCCTGGTCATGGAACTACATCACAAATGGGGCAACTAAGAAGTGCAGCCAAATAAATAAAAAAGTGTAGCTGGCTCAAAGATGTGTTTGTGCATCTATAAGAATTAGGTTCAAAATTCTTGACATGAACCCAGGACCAAGTCTCGGCTCTTCTTCTAAGAAAACTGCCTAAGTCGGGATAAAGTCAAAACATAATGGGAGGGGACTTCCCTGGTGGTCCAGTGGTCAAAAATATGCCTGCTAATGCAGAGGACATGAGTTCAGTCCCTGGTCTGGGAATTAAGATCCCACATGCCAGAGCACTAAGACCATGCACCACAACTTCTGAGCCCACGCTCCAACTACTGAAACCCACGTGCCCGAGAATTTGTGCTCCTCAACAAGAAGAGCCACCACAAGGAGAAGCTGGCACACTGCAACTAGAGAGCAGCCCCCACTTGCTGCAACTAGAGAAAGCCCATGCACACACAGCAATGGAGAGCCTATGCACTGAATAAGCAAGTTTTTACAAAACACAATGGAAAGGCATTGAGAAGGGAGGGACATGATCACATCTGTGCTTTAAAAAGAATACTCTGGTTACACTTAGGTGTCATCTCACAATGGTCAGAAAGGCAATCATGAAAAAGTCTACAAATAACATGCTGAAGAGGGTGTGGAGAAAAGGAAACCCTCCTACATTGTTGGTGGGCATGTAACCTGGTACAGTCACCGTGGAGAACTATGGATATTTCTTAAAAAACTAAAAATAGAGCTACCATATGATCCAGCAACCCCACTCCTGGCCACATATCTGGAGAAAATTGTAATTTGAAATGATACGTTTACTCCAATGTTTGTAGCAGCACCATTTACAACAACCAAGACATGGAAGCAACCTAATGTCCAAATGATAGATGAATAGATAAAGATGTGGTATATATACACAAGGGAATATTATTCAGTCATAAATAGAATGAAATAATGCCATTTGCAGCAACATGGACAGACCTAGCGATTACCATATTAAGTGAAGTAAGTCATACTCAGCTATAGTATGATCTGACTTATATGTGGAATCTAAAACTAATTTTACAAATGAACTTATTTATATAAAAAAAAAACTAGACTCACAAACATAGAGAACAAACGTGGTTAACAAAGAGGAAAGTTGAGGGGAGGGTTAAGACACATTTAAAGTTTGGATTTGACAGATACACACTACTATAGATAAAACAGATAAACAATAAGGATCTACTGTATGGCACAGGATCTTATAATAACCTATAATGGAAAAGAATATGAACAAGAACTTATTTTATATTTTTTTAAATATTGCATATATATCATTCCATGAAACTAAGTGGAACCCTTGTCAGACTTTATTTTTCTGGGCTCCAGAATCCCTGCAGATGGTGACTGCAGCCATGAAATTAAAAGACACTTACTCCTTGGAAGGAAAGTTATGACCAACCTAGACAGCATATTCAAAAGCAGAGACATTACTTTGCCAACAAAGGTCCATCTAGTCAAGGCGATGGTTTTTCCAGTGGTCATGTATGGATGTGAGAGATGGACTGTGAAGAAATTTGAGCGCCGAGTAATTGATGCTTTTGAACTGTGGTGTTGGAGAAGACTCTTGAGAGTCCCTTGGACTCCAAGGAGATCCAACCAGTCCATTCTAAAGGAGATCAGGCCTGGCTGTACTTTGGAAGGACTGATGTTAAAGCTGAAACTCCAATACTTTGGCCATCTCATGTGAAGAGTTGACTCATTGGAAAAGACTCTGATGCTGGGAGGGATTGGAGGCAGGAGGAAAAGGGGACAACACAGGATGAGATGGTTGGATGGCACCGACTCGATGGACATGAGTTTTAGTGAACTCTGGGAGTTGGTGATGGACAGGGAGGCTTGGCGTGCTACAATTCATGGGGTCACAAAGAGTCGGACACGACTGAGCGACTGATGAACTAAACACAACACTAAATCAACTATACTTCAACTGNCAGGATGAGATGGTTGGATGGCACCGACTCGATGGACATGAGTTTTAGTGAACTCTGGGAGTTGGTGATGGACAGGGAGGCTTGGCGTGCTACAATTCATGGGGTCACAAAGAGTCGGACACGACTGAGCGACTGATGAACTAAACACAACACTAAATCAACTATACTTCAACTGAAAAGAAAAAAAGAATTTTGGTTACTGTATGGACAATGGAGGGGAATGCTGAAAGAAGGGAGCAGGTATGCCTACACGGTGGTATGCAGCTGC
>SJYA01002444.1:9698-84883 GCA_006410615.1 Neotragus moschatus
GCAACAACCCCTTGCACTGTGGCCCACTAGGCTCCTCTGTCCATGGGATTTCCCAGGCAAGAACACTGGAGAGGGCTGCCACTTCTTTCTCCATTTCCAACCCTACTTATTTTCATCTGCTGAAACCCTACTCAAGGGCCAGTGAGGGATGCAGCTGCCCCACAAAACCTTTCACCACTGAAAATGTGTTCATCCTTCAATTTCCCATAGAACGAAGTCTGTATCTCTTTCCTATCACCTGGCACACCGAGCTGGGTCTATATGGCCATAGATTCTGTGTGTGTATCAGTATGCATTCAGTCATTAGACTCTCTGAGACCCCATGGACTACAGCCCGCCAGACTCTGTCCATGGAATTTTCTAGGCAAGAATACCAGAGCAGGTTGCCATATCCTACTCCAGGGGATCTTTCCAACCAGGCAACGAACTTATATCCCCAGCGTTTCCTTCATTGGCAGGCAGATTTTTTACCACTGAGCCACCTATGAAGCTCCCTAGAGATTCTAACAGATTAAACACGCCCTGGGTGGGATGAAACTGTGTTTAAGTCATCTTTATATCCCTAGNCTCCAGGGGATCTTTCCAACCAGGCAACGAACTTATATCCCCAGCGTTTCCTTCATTGGCAGGCAGATTTTTTACCACTGAGCCACCTATGAAGCTCCCTAGAGATTCTAACAGATTAAACACGCCCTGGGTGGGATGAAACTGTGTTTAAGTCATCTTTATATCCCTAGTTGTACTTTATGAACAAAGCTGACTATATAAAAATGAGAAAAATAGTCTCAATTGTTTAAATGACTTAACAAACCAGTTGGGACGTACCCAATATTTCAAAAAGGTATTTTTGGTGCTTGCTACAGGTGACAGAACAACATATAACACAGGCCTAAGCTCAAGAATTTATGATGCAGTTGGAGAGAAAAGACCCACAAATATATAATAATTAAAAATAAAATGCCACTCACGAGAAATACCAAACTATGGGATGTGATGGTCCTGAAAGTGTCTTAGAAGATGCAAAGGTGGAGTGGACTGAGGTAGAAAGAAAAGATTTCAAGGGCAAGGCAGAATTTGAGGGGGTGGCGGTCAGCAACAATGTTGGACAGGTGTTGGCAGTCAGGATTTTTTTTTTTTTAAGGCAGAGAGAAAAAATTTCAGAAAAGAAACAAGGGAGGAGGAAAGGTATAGAGCATGTGAATAAGATGCTCAGTATGGCCAACATTAGAAGATTCTTGTAAGAAATCAATTTAGAGAGTTAAACAGGAAAGAGACTTGAAAGAGTTTTAGAGGGAATTCCTTGGTGATCCAGTCCATAGGACTCAGAAATTTCACTGCTGTGGCCTGTGTTCAGTCCCTGGTTAGGGAACTAAGATCCCGCAAGCCACACAGTGCGGCGAGGCAGTGTGGGGGGATTCTCTTTTTATAAATCTACTGGTCCAAAGATTAAAGATCTTTGGGAAAGACTAGACTGATTCCCTCATGTTCTTTCCTGTTTTCCATATTTCTGGCTGAATTCCCATCTGGAGTGTGAGTGCCCGCCATGTCTGCTTACTTGCCCCGGCTTTCAAGCCCACGCGATAAGGTGCCCAATTAGGGGCACCTCCCGATACTCAAGTGGCGCCGGCGGCCCAATGTAGATGGTGCAAATTCCTTATCTTGGAATTTTATTGGTATCCCATGTAAACCAAGTTATTCAGCCTCTTTCTCTCCCCTAATATCTTCTACTATTTTCTGGCTGAATTCCCATCTGGCACGGGGGTCCTCACCAAGCCTACTAATTCTGCCTGGTCTTCTAAGATTGGACCACGGGATGGCCTCAGTGCCTCCTCTCCCTCAGGAGAACAGAAACACGCCTGTGGCCTACGTAGGTGGTGATTGGTAGTCCATGTAAGCCAAGTTATTCAGCCTCTTTTCTTTTCTAATCCCTCTCAATCTGTAATTAAATAAGTTTTTTCTAAGACGCCTACGCCGTCCACGCTTCAAATACCCTGGATCCACCGGGGCTGGACCCCAGCAAGTGGCGCCCGGAACAGGCTATTCAAAGCAGTCGAGGATAGGCTTGTATTTTTCCACAGGACTCAGATTCGACAATTTGGATCCCGAACAGACTGATACCCCATGGCTTCAAAGGGCACTCATCTGCCCCTTCCGCCGCTGCTGCTGCCGCTGCCTCTGCCTCATGGAACAACCTTGCCGGTAGCCGTGGGTGGCCGAGTGCGCTACTGAGCCAAAAGCCACTTCAGCGAGGGAGCAAGGACAGCACCCGCCCGCCAGCAGGAGAGGCAAGATGAGCATCGAGATCCCAGCAGGACTGACAGCTGCTGCAGCACAAACTCTGACCAGAAAATGACTTTACTTATTCTACTTTAGCTTGTCCACCCTCTCCTTATGTCTTTCTCTTTGTTAAAGATTTTGTGCAATGGCACCGCACTCCAGCACTCTTGTCTGGAAAATCCAATGGACGGAGGAGCCTGGTGGGCTGCAGTCTATGGGCTCGTGAAGAGTCGGACACGACTGAGCAACTTCTCTTTCACTTTTCACTTTCACACATTGGAGAAGGAAATGGCAACCCACTCCAGTGTTCTTGCCTAGAGAATCCCAGGGACGGGGGAGCCTGATGGGCTGCTGTCTATGGGGTCGCACAGAGTCGGACACGACTAAAGAGACTTAGCAGCAGCAGCAGCAGCAGCAGCAGCAGCAGAGATCTCTTCAAGAAAATTACAGATATCAAGGGAATATTTCATGCAAAAATGGGTTTGATAAAGGACAGAAATGGTATGGACCTAACAGAGGCAGAAGATATTAAGAGGAGGAGGCAAGAATACACAGAAGAACTGTACAAAAAAAATCTTCACGACCCAGATAATCACGAAGGTGTGATCATTCACCTAGAGCCAGACATCCTGGAATGTGAAGTCAAGTGGGCCTTAGAAAGCATCACTATGAACAAAGCTACTGGAGGTGATGGAATTCCAGTTGAGCTATTTCAAATCCTCGAAGATNATGGGGTCACAAAGAGTCGGACACGACTGAGCGACTGAACTGAACTGAACTCTTATAAGGAGGATTCTCAGGTGGTGCAGTGATAAATAATCCACCTGCCAATGCAGGAGACACAAAAGGTTTGATTGCAAGGTCAGGAAGGCCCATTTGAGTAGGAAATGACAACCCTTTCCAATAGTCTCACCTAGAAAATTCCATGAACAGACGAACCTAGTGGGTAAAGTCCATGGTGTCACAAAGAGTTGGACATGACTGAGTAATTGATCACACACACACACACACACACACACACACAGAGAGAGAGCTACACACATTCACTACAGGAGTGAATGGGTGAAAGCTGCTCAGTCATGTCCAACTCTTTATGACGCCATGGACTATACAGTCCATGGAATTCTCCAGGCCAGAATACTGCAGTGGGTAGCATTTCCCTTCTTGAGGACATCTTCCGAACCAAGAGATCAAATCCAGGTCTCCCACATAGCAGGTGGATTCTTTACCAGCTGAACCACAAGGGAAACCTGACTTGCTACAAGATATTGACTACCAACAAGACACCCTGTAAATTGTTTTATGTCTTTTTCTCTTATTCATGTTTTCTAAAGCACTATTTTCATATAAAATGGTTTTTAAAATGATGAAGAGTAGGTGGTGATAGCTTACAGGGAATGGTGTCAGATTCATGATTTTCAATGAAGAAAATTCAGCATTGGGACCAGGGACCAGGCTTGATAACTCAAGATCTTTTGTGTAACAGAGTTTTATTAAAGTGAAAAAGGGACAAAGAAAGCTTCTGACATAGACATCAGAAGGGGAACAGAGAATGCGCCCCTCACTAGTGTTACCAAGGGAGTTATATACTTTTTAAATTAATTATTACAATAAATCAAAAGAATATCTCAAGGTTGTAAAAATTTTACCAGACCCACTTCCACAATTTACATTTTAGGATAACAGGATTATAACTTAACAATAGAAAGATCCTAGCAAATCCACTCCCATAATACACATTCTAAGATATCAAGATAAGTCAGAAGGTTTTCAGGAAGATGTCCTTTCCATTATAGGGGACTGGAATGTAAAAGTAGGAAGTCAAGAAACCTGGCATAAAAGGCAAATTTGGCCTTCAAGTACAGAATGAAGCAGAGCAAAGTCTAATAGAGTTTTGCCAAAAGAGCAAACTTGTCATAGCAAACACCCTCTTCCAACAGCACAAGAGAAGACTCTACACATGGACATCACAATGGTATGTCAATACCAGGTGGTCAATACTGAAATCAGATTGATTATATTCTTTGCAGCAAAAGATGGAGAAGCTCTATACAGTCAGCAAAAACATGACTGGGAGCAGACTGTGGCTCAGATCATGAACTCCTTATTGCCAAATTCAGACTTAAATTGAAGAAAGTAGGGAAAGCCACTAGACCATTCAGGTATAACCTGAATGAAATTCCTTACGACTATACAGTAGAAGTGAGAAACAGACTCAAGGGATTAGATCTGATAGACAGAGTACCTGAAGAATTATGGACAGAGGTTCATGACATTGTACAGGAGGCAGGGATCAAGACCATCCCCAAGAAAAAGTACCTGAAAACGGCAAAATGGTNAACCTGAATGAAATTCCTTACGACTATACAGTAGAAGTGAGAAATAGACTCAAGGGATTAGATCTGATAGACAGAGTACCTGAAGAATTATGGACAGAGGTTCATGACATTGTACAGGAGGCAGGGATCAAGACCATCCCCAAGAAAAAGTACCTGAAAAAGGCAAAATGGTTATCTGAGGAGACCTTACAAATAGCTGTGAAAAGAAGAGAAGCAAAAGGCAAGGGAGAAAAGGAAAGATATATCCATTTGAATGTAGAGTTTCAAAGAATATAAAGGAGAGACAAGAAAGTCTTCCTCAGGGATCAATGCAAAGAAAGAGAGGAAAACAATAGAATGGGTAGAGATTTCTTCAAGAAAATTAGAGATACTAAGAAACTTTCATGGAAAGATAATGACAAAATGATATGATCAATAAAGGAGAGAAATGATATGAACTTAAGAGAAGCAAAAGGTATTAAGAAGAGATGTCAAGGATACACAGAAGAACTATACAAAAAAGATCTTCATGACCCAGATAATCACCATGATATGATTACTCACCCAGAGCCAGACATCCTGGAGTGCGAAGTCGAGTGGGCCTTAGGAAGAATCACTATGAACAAAGCTAGTGGAAGTGATGGAATTCCAGTTGAGCTATTTCAAATATTGAAAGATGATGCTGTGAAAGTGCTGCATTCAATATGCCAGAAAATTTGGAAAACTCAGCAGTGGCCACGGGACTGGAAAAGGTCAGTTTTCATTCCAATCACAAAGAAAAGCAATGCCAAAGAATGCTCAAACTACCGCACAATTGCACTCATCTCACACACCAATAAAGTAATGCTCAAAATTCTGAAAGCCAGGCTTTAGCAGTATGTGAACTGTGAACTTCCAGATGTTCAAGCTAGTTTTAGAAAAGGCAAAGGAACCAGAGATCGAATTGCCAACATTGCTGGATCATGGAAAAAGCAAGAGAGTTCCAGAAAAACATCTACTTCTGCTTTATTGACTATGCCAAAGCCTTTGACTGTATGGATCACAATAAACTGTGGAAAATTCTTAGAGAAATGGGAATACCAGACCACCTGACCTGCCTCTTGAGAAACCTATATACAGGTCAGGAAGCAACANTCCATGCAAACGCAAAAATCAAAAGTAACTCTGCTATGCTTGTACCAGACAAAACAGACTATAAAAACTGTTAACAAGAGACAAAGAACATTACATATGGTCACAGAATCAATCCAAGAAGATGAAAGAACTGTAAATGTATATGCAACCAAAACCAGAACATATGAATACATAAGGTAAATATTAATGGACAAAGAGAAACTGAGAGTAACACAATAATGGTAGGGGACTTTATGTCCCCACTTCATCAATGGACAGATAACCAGACAGAAAAACGATGAGGAAACACTGAGCAGCCAGTGACTAGGACTCCACACTTTCAGTGCCAAGGCTCCCAGTTCAATCCCTGGCAACGTGGCACAGAAAGGGTGGGCAATGTTGCTAATTATCAGAGAAACACAAATAAAAATTACAGTGAAGTATTGCTTCACAGTAGTCAGAATGGCCATCATTAAAAAGTCTACAGTACTTCCCTGGTGTTCCAGTGATTGAGAATCGGCCTGCCAATGCTGGGGACACAGGTTCAATCCCTCGTCTGGCAAGATTCCACTGCCATGTGGCAATCAGGCCCAGGCACCACAACTGCTGAAACCCATGCATCCTAGAGTCTGTGCTCTGTGACAAGAAAAGCCACCACAATGAGAAGCCCTCACACAACAAGAAAGCAGACCTCAAATAATGTTTGTCAGTTTTTTTAAGCCTACAAATAATACAAGCTGGCTGGAGAGGGTATGAAAACAAAGGAACCCTCCTACATTGCTAGTATGAATGTAAACTGGTGTATCCACTATGGAAAACAGAATAGACGTTCCCAAAAAACTAAAAACAGAGCTACTAAATGACCCAGCAATCCAACCACTGACCGGGCAAATATCCAGAGAAAAAAATCAAACAGCTACATTCACCCAATGCAATATAAATAGCAGTACTATTTACAAGAGCCACGGTATCAGTTCAGTTCAGTTCAGTCGCTCAGTCATCTCTGCCTCTTTGCGACCCCATTAACGGCAGCACACCAGGCCTCCCTGCCCATCATCAACTCCTGGAGTTCACCCAATCCCATGTCCACTGAGTCAGTGACGCCATCCAACCATCTCATCCTTGTTGTTACCTTCTCCTTCTGCCCTCAATCTTTCCCAGCATCAGGGTCTTTTCAAATGAGTCACCTCTTAGCACCAGGTGGGTATAGTATTGGCGTTTCAGCTTCATCAGTCCTTCCAATGAACATCCAGGACTGATCTCCTTTAGGATGGACTGGGTGGATCTCCTTGCAGTCCAAGGGACTCTCAAGAGTCTTCTCCAACACCCCAGTTCAAAAGCATCAATTCTTCGGCGCTCAGCCTTCTTCACAGTCCAACTCTCACATCCATACATGACTACTGGAAAAACCACAGCCTTGACTTTGGTTGGACCTTTGTTGGTAAAGTAATGCCTCTGCTTTTTAATATGCTGTCTAGGATGGTCATAACTTTCCTACCAAGGAGTAAGCCTCTTTTAATTTCATGGCTGCAGTCACCATCTGCAGTGATTTTGGAGCCCCAAAAAAGTAAAGTCAGCCACTGTTTCCCTATCTATTTCCCATGAAGTAATGGGACCGGATTCCATGATCTTCATTTTCTGAATGTTCAGCTTTAAGCCAACTTTCTCACTACCTTCTTTCACTTTCATCAAGAGGCTCTTTAGTTCTTCTTCACTTTCTGCCATACAGGCGGTGTCATCTGCATATCTGAGGTTATTGATATTTCTCCCAGCAATCTTGATTCCAGCTTGTGCTTCTTCCAGCCCAGCATTCCTCATGGTATACTCTGCATAGAAGTTAAATAAGAAAGGTGACAATTATACAGCCTTGGCGTACTCCTTTACCTATCTGAAACCAGTCTGTTGTTCCACGTCCAGTTCTAACTGTTGCTTCCTGACCTGCATACAGATCTCTCAAGACACACGTCAGGTGGTTTGGTATTCCCATCTCTTTCAGAATTTTCCAGTTTATTGTGGTCCACACAGTCAATGGCTTTGGCACATTCAATAAAAGCAGAAATAGCTGTTTTTCTGGAACTCTCTTGCTTTTTCGATGATCCAGCGGATGTTAGCAATTTGATCTCTGGTTCCCCTGCCTCTTCTAAAACCAGCTTGAACATCTGGAACTTCATGGTCCACATATTGCTGAAACCTGGCTTGGAGAATTTTAAGCATTACTTTACTAGCGTGTGAGATGAGTACAAACTGCACGGTAGTTTGAGCATTCTTTGGCATTGCCTTTCTTTGGGATTGGAATGATAATTGGAATGAAAGTGGCCAGTCCTGTGGTCACTTCTGAGTTTTCCAAATTTTCTGGCATACTGAGTGCAGCACTTTCACAGCATCATCTTTCAGGAATTGAAACAGCTCAACTGGAATTCCGTCACCTCCACTAAGCAACCTAAATGCCCATCAATAAAGAAATGGATATAAAAGATGTGGTGTGTACGTATGTGTGTGTGAGTGTAAGTCAATCATCTTGCTATATACACTTGAAACGAACACACTGTAAATTGACTACACTTCAACCTAATAAAAAGTTCATTTCAGTTCAGTTCAGTTCAGTCGCTCAGTCATGTCCGACTCTTTGTGACCGCATGAATCGCAGCACGCCAGGCATCCCTGTCCATCACCAACTCCCGGAGTTCACTCAGACTCACGCTCAACAAGTCAGTGATGCCATCCAGCCATCTCACCCTCGGTCATCCCCTTCTCCTCCTGCCTCCAATCCCTCCCAGCAGCATAGTCTTTTCCAATGAGTCAACTCTTCTCATGAGGTGGCCAAAGTACTGGAGCTTCAGCTTTAGCATCATTCCTTCCAAAGAACACCCAGGGCTGATCTCCTTTAGAATGGACTGGTTGGATCTCCTTCATAAAAAGTAGATGTAGCTAATTTATGAAAAACCATTCAGACTCACTTGTATCCAAATAAATATGAATATAAAAGTCACATAGAACAGGCATTTTTGCCCACTTAAGTTAGTGAATCTTTTCTTAAAAAATAATCCGTGATGTTCAAAATGCAGTGAACATTTATTTTCATATACTGTTGATGGCACTATAATCTAATTCTTTTGGAGAACAATTTAGCAATATGCTTTAAGAAAAATACTAATTCAATTAATTCACTTCCAGAGAGTCAAAGGAAATATAATAAAAATAGCAATTATGAAGTACCATATCTTAATGATCTTTATATTATTTATATGCTTTAATCTCAAGCATGAAAAGATATATGCACAAAAATATTTTATATGGCTATTTATAACTATAAAATTTTTATTTAAACTGTATAACAGTGAGGAAGCTAATGCTATATTCACAAAGATTTTAAGTGAGTTTAAAAATGCAGAGAAAAGGACCTCCCTGGCAGCCCAGTGGTTAAGATTCTACCTACAATTCAGCGGACACAGTTCAATACTTGCCTGGGAAACTAAGGTCCCACATGCCCCATGGAGTGGCCAAAAAAAAGCAAAATGCAGGGTAGGAAACTCTAAGAGAAAACTACATGCTAATAAATAAAATACTATTCCTATGTCTTCTCTAAAAAGGTAAAGACAGATATATATGAAACCTGACAGAAAAAAATGATGCTCAGAAAAGAAAAGAAGGTTAAGTTATAGTTAGAGGCTACACCCTAAGTTCAGGAAAAAAGGATCAGATTCAGGACAACAGAAATTCTAGACCCTACAGTAAACCAATCCAACCTGAAAAGTTTCACACAGTAGGCTACAGATATACATGTTACTACAAGAATTCCACAGATGTATTCTTATTTAGTGAAAGGTACTGTTAAAACACTGGACTGGAAGAAGCACAAGCTAAAATCAAGATTGCCAGGAGAAATATCAATAACTTCAGATATGCAGATGACACCACCCTTATGGCAGAAAGTGAAGATGAACTTAAATGCCTCTTAATGAAAGTGAA
Organism: Neotragus moschatus; assembly: GCA_006410615.1. Lineage (NCBI taxonomy): Eukaryota > Metazoa > Chordata > Mammalia > Artiodactyla > Bovidae > Neotragus > Neotragus moschatus. The sequence goes on from SJYA01002444.1 coordinate 19,376, forward strand.
AGAGGAGAGTGAAACAGTTGGCTTAAAGCTCAACATTCAGAAAACGATGGCATCTGGTCCCATTACTTCATGGGAAATAGATGGGGAAACAGTGTAAACAGTGTCAGACTTAATTTTGGGGGCTCCAAAATCACTGCAGATGGTGACCGCAGCCATAAAATTAAAAGAGGCTTACTCCTTGGAAGAAAAGTTATGACCAACCTAGACAGCATACTAAAAAGCGGAGCCATTACTTTACCAACAAAGGTCCAACCAAAGTCAAGGCTATGGTTTTTCCAGTGGTCATGTATGGATGTGAGAGTTGGACTGTGAAGAAGGCTGAGCGCCGAAGAATTGATGCTTTTGAACTGGGGTGTTGAAGAAGACTCTTGAGAGTCCCTTGGACTGCAAGGAGATCCAACCAGTCCATTCTGAAGGAGATCAGCCCTGGGGTTTCTTTGGAAGGAATGATGCTAAACCTGAAACTCCAATACTTTGGCCACCTCATGTGAAGAATTGACTCATTGGAAAAGACTCTGATGCTGGGAGGGATTGGGGGCAGGAGGAGAAGGGGATGACCGAGGATGAGATGCCTGGATGGCATCACCGACTCGATGGACCTAAGTTTGGGTGAACTCCTGGAGTTGGTGATGGACAGGGAGGCCTGGTGCACTGTGGTTCACAGCCTCGCAGAGAGTCAGACACGATTGAGTGACTGAACAGAACTGAACTGTTAAAATACACAAGTAAATCCTGGTACACAGATGATTAGTAGATCGTCAAACACACACACACACACACACACGCTTACCTTTTTTATCCCAGTTTAGTTTTCTTTTTTGGATTCCACAATCTCACATTTTACCAAGGGGGGTGAGGGAGGAGAAGGTTTTAATTGAAATGGTCTAAACACACAGAAATTATATAAGATGGTTGTTTCTATTTTATTTTATGTAGTGTAGTAAGAAAGCAAACAACCATTTTCCATCTTTATTTCCAAATACTTTGTCTACTTTAAATTAGCTTTTTTCCCCAAAGTATGCTGCTAAGTCGCTTCAGTTGTGCCCAAGTCTGTGCGACCCCATAGACGGCAGCCCACCAGGCTCTGCCGCGCCTGGGATTCTCCAGGCAAGAGAGCTGGAGTGGGTTGCCTTTGCCTTCTCCAATGCATGAAAGTGAAAAGTGAAAGTGAAATCGCTCAGTCGTGTCCGACTCTAGCCACCCCATGGACTGCAGCCTACCAGGCTCCTCCATCAATGGGATTTTCCAGGCAAGAGTACTGGAGTGGGTTGCCATCGCCTTAAACTCATACACTTAAACTTTTATACTTATACATAAAACTTTTTATACTTGTACAACATAAAACCCAGTATACTTCACTAAATCTAGTTCACCCAAAATACTGACCTTTAGGAAGCTGTAACTATATAACAATCCATTCAGCTATAGTGACTGGTTTACTCAGATTGTGAACACCATTCATTATATAGACAAAAAGCAAGAAGACTATAATTGCAACCCTAAAAAAGCACACGCTAAGAAGGATAAATTCAAGTTTTAAGTTTGATCTGTCTCGTATTATATGAAAGATATAATTATGGCATGAAATATTTTTTGTTGGATGGAACATTTATCATCATTATCTCTTTTAAAGAAAAGATAAAAAGTAAATATAAATTAACCTATTTTCTTGTGTTTTAGAAAGATTCATGACTATTATAGCAGAAATAAACACCCCTATCTCTCAGGCTGGGGTCTCCAAATAACACTTCCTGAAGCAACCAGGACTCCTTAGAGAAGTGGATGGTTCCAGGTCTAGGTCAAGTATGCCTTAAATACAATGTTCTATTAAATAGCAAGAAAGCTGTACCTGGAGAAGGAAATGGCAATCCACTCCAATATTATTGCCTGGGGAATCCCATGGACAGAGGAGCCTGGCAGGCTACAGTCCATGGGGGTCACAAAAGAGTTGGACAACAACAATGGAGAATATTGAAGCATCAAATGGAAATGCTGCTTGGCGTTAAATCATATATTCATTTGACTATTGTTTACTGACCTCAGAACATAAGCTTCGTGAGGACAGAAGCTTTGTTTCATTCACTGGTGGTTCTCCAGAGTCCTACACAGAGCCTGACACAGAGCAGATGCTTGGAAAAGATTTGATGAATGAATGAAAGAATAAACATCTTGACCAAGCCAAAGTAAATAAATAAATAAATAAATAAATTCATTACTGTCTATTTTAAATATTTCACTAAGGCACAAATAGTCCTTATCGCCATTCAGAACGATACTCAGTATAAAATAGTGGTTGAAGAGTAGTTTGTAAATTTCTGAAAGATGCGAGGATTTATATAGCTTTTAAAATGGAAAATGAAACAAAAGCTGTCAAAACAAGAATACTCTTTTAATTAAAAGTAACTTTTTTTCTTTTTTTCCTTTTTCTTTTTTTAAGTTCCAAGACNTCAGTATAAAATAGTGGTTGAAGAGTAGTTTGTAAATTTCTGAAAGATGCGAGGATTTATATAGCTTTTAAAATGGAAAATGAAACAAAAGCTGTCAAAACAAGAATACTCTTTTAATTAAAAGTAACTTTTTTTCTTTTTTTCCTTTTTCTTTTTTTAAGTTCCAGAACTGTAACAGATATGAATTAAAAATGTAAATTCTTCTGTTATAAAATAAATAAGTCATGAGGATATAACATGCAATATGGTGACTACAGTTAGTAATACTATACTGCATATTTAAAAGTTGCTAAGAGAGTAAATCTTGAAAGTCTTCATCACAAGGAAAAAAAGGATTTTTTGCAGCTGTGTCTGGTGACAGGTGTTAACTAGCCTTATTATGGTGATCATTTCATAATATATACAAATATTGAATCATTTTTATACTTGAAATTAATATTATATGTCACTTATACCTCAATAAAAATTTATAAGTGTAACTCCTAAGAGATAGTCCATAATTAAAATAATATTTATAAAGAAGACACAGGAATTCATTTTCACTATGCTATTTTTAAAACCACATCTATTTTTATTAGCATTGTTTCAAAAACCAGAGTCAAATTAATTTCATTCACTCATCCATCAAATATTTACTGACCTCTTACTGTGTCCAGGCACTGTTCCAGGTATTAGGGGAGCACAGCAGTGAAGATGAAGTCCCTACCATTCAACCTTGACTTTTACTGCTCTGTGGTTTGCTAAATCAAGGTGGGATAATCACTGTTCCATGAATTTCACTGGTTTTATGTTCAGAGTGGATATAATGCACAGACCATACTCCCTGTCAATTTCATTCAATGGCTAAAAATGGAAAGATTTACAATGTTATATACAAAAAAATGTTTAACGTTGGTGTTTAAAGAAATATTAATGTTCCCTTGCAAAAGTATTACATGCTAAGTAGCTTCAGTCGTGTTCAACTCTGCGACTCTATGGACTGTAGCCCTCCAGGCTCCTCTGTCCATGGGATTGTCCAGGCAAAAATACTGGAGTGGGCTGCCATTCCCTCCTCCAGGGGATCTTCCTGACCCAGGGATCAAATCTGCAGATTTTACCTCTCCTGCATTGGCAGGTGGGCTCTTTATCACTAGCACCACCTGGGAAGCTCCAAGGTGAAAGTCACTCAATTATGTCCTACTCTTTGCGACCCCATTGACTGTGGCCCACCAGGCTCCTCTGTCCATGGAATTCTCCAGGCAAGAATATTTAAGTGGGTAGCCATTCCCTTCTCCAGGGGATCTTCCTGACCTAAAGATTGATCCCGGGTCTCCTAAATTGCAGGTGGATTCTTTACCATCTGAGCCACCATGGAAGCCCAAGGTCTGGTTCATTTAATCAAAAAATAACTAATCCAGGGACTTCCTTGACTGTCCAGTGGTCAAGACGTCCCCTTTCAAGGCAGCCAAGTTCAATCCTTGGTTGGGGAGCTAAGATCGCACATGCCTTGTAGTCAGAAAATCAAAATATAAAACAGAAGTAATATTGTAACAAATTCAATAAAAACTTTAAAAATAGTTCACATCAAAAAAAAGATTAAAAAGGCTTAAAAAAATAAAAACGACTAATCCAGAGCAAGACAGTGTCTTAAACCTCAAAGAAAAGAAACCAAAAAATAAATCCCACAACACAATGAAGCATTTGGACTATTTTGGACTGAAAATTAATTTTATTACTGAAACCAATTAAGACTGTCTGCCGTATCTACTTTATACAAATAATGCTGATGGTGGTGGGTTTTTTGGAATTTTTTTGTAAAGAAAAACAATGAAAGAATGACAAGCTGCTAAATTTAAATTCAGAGATCGCTTCTCAAGGAGAACCATCTGTGACTACAAAAGCTGTATTGTATCCATTCAGTTAACAAAGAACAATATCAGTAGGGCACCACACATCATGATGTAAAGTGTATTTAGGGCCTTCTAAATAGACTACTGCTTTGAGAGCATGTACTTTCACAATGAGGGGGTTGAACAAGATGACTTATAAAGTTCCTATGACAAACATTTTAAAAATTCTGTGACTTCCATCCAATGAAGCAAAGCATTTGTGAAATCAGTGGTTGGTGCAGCAGTTTTAATCTAATGCAACAAATATTTGTTGAGTACATGAAAAGTTGATTCTGTCTGCAGCAAAAAAAAAAAAAAAAGCAGACTCAGACAAATACATGTACACACAGGTTCAGAGAAACACTATTAGCAATAGCCAAAAGGTGGAAGCAAGTCAAATGTCCATCAGTAGATGAAAAGATAAATTGTGATATATATATATACAATGCAGTATTACTCAGTCACAAAAAATGAAGTACTGATACATGCTACATGAAAGATGGAAGGCAAAAGGAGACTAGGGCAGCTGAGGATGAGACGGTTGGATAGCATCACCAAGTCAATGGACATGATCTTGGACAAACTCTGAGAGATAGTGAGAGATAGGGAAGCCAGGTGTGTGCAAAGTCGGACATGGCTTAGCAACTGAACAACATGCTACAAGCTGGATGAATATCGAAAACATTAAGCTGAGAGAAAGAAGCCAGACACAAGAGGTCACATATTGTCTGACTCCATTTATATGATATATGCAGAAAGGATACTTATACAAGATAGCCAGAAATATCTAAAGCCGCGGGGGAGAGGCAAGTTGGAATCAACTGTTTAATGGGTTTAGGTCTCCTTTTGGGGTGAAAAAAAAAGTCTGGAACTAGATAGAAGCAGTTGTGTCATACTAAATGCTACTGAATTTTATACTTTAAAATGATTAATTTGGGGGACTTCCCTGGTGGTCCAGGGGCTGAGATTCTGAGTTCCTAATGCAGGGGGTCTGGGTTCAATCCCTAGTCAGGGAACTAGATCTCACATGCTGAAACTAAGAGCCAGTGCAGCCAAATACATAAATATTTTTAAAGATTAATTTTATCTTATGTGAATAGTATCTCAATAAAAATACACACATAAATAAATGACAGTAACAAAGATTAAAAAAAAAAGACAGGTAGAGAATATATGAAAACCAGGTAGGTGGGAGATTTTAGAGAGGAGATTTTTTAATTGGAAGGATTAAAGTCCTTCCNTATTTTTAACGATTAATTTTATCTTATGTGAATAGTATCTCAATAAAAATACACACATAAATAAATGACAGTAACAAAGATTAAAAAAAAAAGACAGGTAGAGAATATATGAAAACCAGGTAGGTGGGAGATTTTAGAGAGGAGATTTTTTAATTGGAAGGATTAAAGTCCTTCCCAACTCTAATATTCTATTATTTTAAAAATTGAGCCTCTTTCTTAGCGTTCAATCACAACTGTGTTAGATCGAAAAAGTCCAACTGTACAAAAGAGACCAAAATTAAACTTGATACAAATTAAGGAACTTGATATAAATTAAGGAAATAAGTACCAGGAATTGTCAGCTACTGCCAGTTCTTGTGTTCCAAAAAAATGACTAAATCTCGTTTAGATACCTTGTAGAAGGAAAGGCTCAAACCAAACAGCCAGATTTGGGCTTCCCTGGTGGTCCAGTGGCTGGGAATCTGCCTGCCAATGCAGGGGACACGGGTTTGATCCCTGTTCAGGGAAGATTCCACATCCCTCGGAGCAACCAAGCCTGTGTGCCAGAACTACTGGGGCTGTACTCTAGAGTCTGTGCTGCCCAATAAGAGAAGCCACTCAAACTACAGAAAGCCCTCTCACAGCAACGAAGACCCAGTACAGCTAAAATTAAGTAAATAAATAAATAGGCAGATTGAGTATGTTCCTCATTCTTACATCCCAGAAATGCTAGTTTCTAATTGATTTCAAACAAAAAATACTAGATTAACTAGTTTATTTAATTCATGGATACTAAATTAACTGATTTCTTGCCTCACCATCTGTGTGGGTATGTGTATCTTTCTGAGTATTATTTTTATTACATGTGAAGAGATCAGGAAGAAAGAGAATATGGTATCAAAGAAATAGAGAATGCTGTACTTCCATGCTTGGGGGTTGATGGGGGGAAAGATCAGGAGAGCAGGTGAGGAAGACAGATCCACAGGCTGAGACCTGGGGGAGGGAGGTGGAGGGTGGCCTCCAGAACAAGGCTGTTTGTGTCTACTCCACATGAGAGTCTGGAAGAAAACCCTTAGGCAAGGTGGTAGCTCTATGCCAACGTTGTTAAGAAGATGGGCAGCAAGGTCAGGTATAGCCAAGATACAGTTTGCACTGCTGGGCCTCCCTTAGGCATGAATGGCTGGTTGGGAGCTTTCTGTGCCTGTTCTAGGACCCACTGTGACAGAGACTCAGAGGTGCCAGTTGTGCCAGTAACAGGAGGGGACTGCTGAGTCAACAGGAGAAGGCTCTGAGTCCTGACCGAGCCAAGAAAGAGCATATGTTAGGAACAGACTCCAACCAAAACACTAGAACACAGAACTAGGACTGCATCCCTCAAAGAGCTCAGCTGTGGCTGACATTGATTACCTGCTGGAGATCCTCTCCTCTCCTGTGACTTGACAAACCTCGGTCATATCTGACATGGCAACGTGCCCAACAATTAATGTTCAGTTACACTTTTCCTAGCAAATTAGGGTAGAGGTGCTTCTGGGAAAGCTTTTGCTTCTCCAATAGATGGAGACAGACACAGATGTGCTATCTGGGGCCGAAGCAGCTATGTTGCCATCCTGAGGTAGTGAACATGGACAAAAGCCAGCAGGCCGAAGTGTCGGAGCAGAAAGATTGAAAGGACAGAATTCCTCTCCTAGAGAGAGAACTGTTTATCTGGGGCAAATATTTGAGAAGAACAAAAATAGAGCTGCTTAGAACGAGAAAATAAATATTTGAGGGTTAACAGACTTGTTTGAAAAGGAACTTTGTGAAGAAAACAGAAGTGGCTGGTGGGGATTTTTATTGTTACTATATGTTGTGTGTAACTGTGTTTTACTCCAACTTTTTAAGAAAATGTATATTTTTATGAATTTGAATTGGCTTTTAAGGGAAAGCCCTGCAGTCCTGAATCTGGCTGCAGTGTAGACATGGGCTAAGGGGAAACCAAAAGTTAGTTATAGGAGTTTTTCCTTAGTGAAGAGTCCTCAGATGACACTTGCGTGCTCTGTAGTGTATATAGTCCAGATATAAATAATGCATGTAATCCATATGAGTAATGTGTGTAATCATGCGAGTAATGTACATAATCCATATAAGTAACGTATGTTCCATATATGAATACAAGCACAAGTAGAATTTTCACGTACAAGTCATCTCATTGTTTTGGACTTTCCCAGATAAGGTAGTTTATCATATTTTTATGTAACTTTCTGCATACCTAGATTGATCTCAGGTTGAACACTAATGCCAAGCATATAAATTATTCATTTTTAAAAATTTATTTATTTTTTAATTGAAGGATAATTGCTTTATAGAGTTTTGTTGTTTGCTATCAAACCTCAACATGAATCAGCTAAAAGTTGTTCATTTTTAAAATAATTTTTTTCTTGTTATACAATTTTAAAGGTTGCTTTCCATTTAAAGTTATTACAAAATATTGACTATATTCCCTGTAAGCGTGTTACATTCAACAGTTTGTACCTCCCACTCCTCCACTCCTAGATTGCCCTATACCCCTCAAAGTGCCCACTTCATAATCACTCAGAATCTATCCCCCGTTTCCCCAAATTGGAATGTCATTTGGATCCTAGGCAGCAAGAAGTAATAAACGTCCACTCCCCCTTCTAGGACTTAAGTGTTCCAGTTCAAAGCTATCGTAAGAGCAACTGTTGTATTTGAATAATCATCTCACCAATCAAAATGGTCAGAGTATTTCATCAACCTTCCCAAAATGTTAAGCATGATAATTGCATGGCAGTGATTCTCATGTTGTTATCCTCCAGAAAAGATTCCATAATTCAACAAGCTTATTAAAAACCTCTTTTCATTTCTTAAATTATTATTGCGTGCTAAATTGCTTCAGTCCTGTCCAATTCTTTGCGACCCCATAGACTGTATAATGTGCTAGGCTCCTCTGTCCACGGGATTTCCCAGGCAAGAATACTGGAGTGGGTTGCCATTTCCTTCTCCAGGGGATCTTCCCAACCCAAGGACCAAACCTGTGTCTCTTATGTCTTCTGTAATGACAGATGGGTTCTTTACCATGAGCACCATCTGGGAAGCTGGGGCTAAATTATGATTACTCTCTCAAAAACCATAAGCTGATGTTACAACTTATCACCTCACATACATTTCCCCCGAATATCCACCAAGCCCTAAGCCTTACAGATTTTTTTTGGCATCTGAAGTTAGTTTCCTATGTGTTGTACCACAGTGCATTTTCACTTTGTAACTATGTGAAAACCATANAAGCTGGGGCTAAATTATGATTACTCTCTCAAAAACCATAAGCTGATGTTACAACTTATCACCTCACATACATTTCCCCCGAATATCCACCAAGCCCTAAGCCTTACAGATTTTTTTTGGCATCTGAAGTTAGTTTCCTATGTGTTGTACCACAGTGCATTTTCACTTTGTAACTATGTGAAAACCATAAAAGCAAAAATTGGTGTCTTTGGTGAGAAAGTTAATTTTAGTTTAGAATGTTCCTTTTGTCATTATGGAGCAAGGCTTCAAGCTGCTAATGTTAATTCTCCTCCCCGTGTTTATTTCAAGGAACTTAAGTGAGAAAGAAAGTTAGTTTGTTTTTTTTCCCATTATATAATCTGTATACAGTGCTTCTGGTCTGGCAGTAAAATTATAAACATTAGCAGCAGTAACAACAAAACACACACAAGCAGACACGCGTGCAAATACACACACACACACACACACACACACACACACACACAGAGGCTTTAAACCTAAATGCACAGAGTCATAAGGCCAATTTTATCTAAGTGAATTTATTCACATATGATATCTCCTTCAGAAAACAGAGCCAAAAAAATGAAAGAAAGAAAACAAAGCAAATGAAGATGTTCAAGTTGTATTGCTCAAGAGGAAAAGGTACAATCTCTTCCTAACAGACAACTTTTACTTTCCAGCTACTCATGCCTGTTAAAAGCTGCATTAGAGAGATTCCCTGGCAGTCCTGTGATTAAGACGTTACCTACCAATGCAGGGGGTGTGGGCTGGGTCCCTAGATGGGGAACTAAGATCCCACACTCCTCCAGACCAAAAGATCAAAAACATAAAACAGAAATGATATTGTAACAAATTCAATAAAGACTTTAAAAATGGTCCACATAAAAAAAAAATCTTAAAAAAAACTGCATTAGAAAACTACCTCCCAAGAAAACCAGCCAGTTATATTTTCCATGTCTTCCAGCTATAAATACAAACAGCATAAGAACAAACAATAATGCCCTGCTTTAGATCTCTGCCTCTGAATAGCACAGGCTAATTACTTGCTATAATACTGTGTCCTTGTGAGAACAGGAGGTATAGTATTATTATCCCCATTTCACAGATTAAAGAACTGAGACCATGTAAGTTAAAAGCTCAAGGCTACTGGAGTAACTGGAGGCTGAAACTCAAAGAGTTCATAGGCCTTCCTCTAAAATTGATGACTGTGCTTTTCAGCAGACTCTTGGCAACTGTCAGGTTGAACCAGATGAAATTGCTGGCAGTCTTTTCCTATGTGTTAGTAGCTTAGTCGTATCTGACTCTTTGCAACCCCATGACCTGCCAGACTCTGTCCATGGAATTCTCCAGGCAAGAATACTGGAATGGGTTGCCATTCCTTCTCCAAATCTTTTCCTGTAGCCATTCAATATATCTTCCTGGGTGGATTACCACTTTATATCTATTACCATTATTCCATTGGATTGCCTTTAATTTTTTGATTACAGAAGTTCGTTATATATTCTGGATATATATGTTTGTATATATGTATATATATTCTTTTCCCAATCTGTGGTCTATTTTTTTCACTTTTTGAAAGTGCTGCTTTTCTCTTTTTTTTTTTTTATTNAAAAAAAAAATCTTAAAAAAAACTGCATTAGAAAACTACCTCCCAAGAAAACCAGCCAGTTATATTTTCCATGTCTTCCAGCTATAAATACAAACAGCATAAGAACAAACAATAATGCCCTGCTTTAGATCTCTGCCTCTGAATAGCACAGGCTAATTACTTGCTATAATACTGTGTCCTTGTGAGAACAGGAGGTATAGTATTATTATCCCCATTTCACAGATTAAAGAACTGAGACCATGTAAGTTAAAAGCTCAAGGCTACTGGAGTAACTGGAGGCTGAAACTCAAAGAGTTCATAGGCCTTCCTCCAAAATTGATGACTGTGCTTTTCAGCAGACTCTTGGCAACTGTCAGGTTGAACCAGATGAAATTGCTGGCAGTCTTTTCCTATGTGTTAGTAGCTTAGTCGTATCTGACTCTTTGCAACCCCATGACCTGCCAGACTCTGTCCATGGAATTCTCCAGGCAAGAATACTGGAATGGGTTGCCATTCCTTCTCCAAATCTTTTCCTGTAGCCATTCAATATATCTTCCTGGGTGGATTACCACTTTATATCTATTACCATTATTCCATTGGATTGCCTTTAATTTTTTGATTACAGAGGTTCGTTATATATTCTGGATATATATGTTTGTATATATGTATATATATTCTTTTCCCAATCTGTGGTCTATTTTTTTCACTTTTTGAAAGTGCTGCTTTTCTCTTTTTTTTTTTTTAATATTTATTTATGTATATTAGTTACAGCATGAGGGTTCTTATTAAGTTGATAAAAAAGTAATTGCGGTTTCTGACCATAACTTTTAAATCACTATAACTAGGTTCAAACACATTTTTTTAATCAAAATAGGATCCATTACAATCAACATATTTTTGCCAACAAGAAATGCTTTTGTTTGTTTCTGTGGCATAAAAATCCATGCTTCAGGATTCGACGAACTCTTGGAAAACTGCTTTCCAAGGCCAAATTTCTGCATCCTGCTGGTTGTGGAAGTTATTTTCCCTGCTAAAAGTTGTCAAGATGCTTGAAGAAGTGGTAGTCTATTGGCGAGAGGTCCGCTGAGTATGGCAGATGAGGCAAAAGTTGTAGCACAATTTGTTCAGCTTTTGAAGTGTTGCTTGCAGTTCAATGTTGTTGTGGAGAAAAATTGGGTTTATTCTGTGGACCAATGCTGGCTGCAGGCATTGCAGTTTTTAGTGCATCTCATTGATTTGCTGAGCATACTTCTCAGATGTAATGGTTTTGCTGGGATTCAGAACACTGTAGTGGGTCAGGCAGGCAGGAGACCACCAAGCAGTGATTGTGACATTTTTTTGGTGCAAGTTTGGCTTTAGGAAGTGCTTTGGAGCTTCTTCTCGGTCCAGCCACTGAGTTGGTCATTGCTGGTTTTCATATAAAATCCACTTTTCATCACACATCACAATTCAATCAAGAAATGGTTTGTTGTTGCATAGAATAAGAGATGACACTTCAAAGTGCTGATTTTTTTGATTTGTGGTCAGCTCATGAGGCACCCACTTATCAAGCCTTTTCATCTTTCCAATTTGCTTCAAATGCCACATGACCCTACATAGAATGGTCAATATTGAGTTATTTTTTTCTCATGTAGTTGTAAGAGGATCAGCTTTGAAGATTGCTCTCAGTTGGTTGTTGTCAACTTCCAATGGCCAGCCACTACCCTCCTCATCTTCAAGGCTCTTGTCTCCTTTGCAAAACTTCTTGAACCACCACTGCACTGTTCATTCATTAGCAGCTCCTGGGCCAAATGCGTCGTTGATGTTGCAAGTTGTCTCCACTGCTTTATGACCCATTTTGAACTCAAAAAAATTGCTCAAATTTGCTTTNCTGTCTGTCCTCAAGGATGTCAGTCCTGAATATTCATTGGAAGGACTAATGCTGAAGCTGAAAAACCAATACTTTGGCCACCTGATTTGAAGAACTGACTCATTGGAAAAGACCCTGATGCTGGGAAAGATTGAAGGTGGGAGGAGAAGGGGATGACAGAGGATGAAATTGTTAGATGGCATCACCGACTCAATGCACATGAGCTTGAGTAAACTCCGGGAGTTTGTGATGGACAGGCATGCCGCAGTCCATGGGGCTGCAAAGAGTTGGGCATGACTGGGCTACTGAACTGAACTGAACTGACTGTGCCCTTTGGCACATGTATATGAGATCATAGAATGGAATATATCATTGCCCTTAAGGTTTATAATGAGATAACTTTCTCCATAACTGTTCAATAATAATGAATAACTTCCTTAATAACTGAGAAAAATGAAAGATGAAATTATTTTTTAAAAAATAATTGTTCAAGGATGCAAGTTCTTACATGATTAGATTATTATCCACAGACTCATTTATCTTCATTGTATTTTAAAAATCAATACAACATAAAGAAAAAGTTATACACCAATAGTTTTAATAAATATAGATGTAAAATTCTCAACAAAACACTAGCAAATTTAATCCACCAATATATAAAAAGGATTATACATTATGTTCAAGTGGGATTTATCCCAACAATGTAAAGTTGGCTTAACATCTGAAAATCAGTTAATGGGATACACTGTATCAATAGTGAAAGCCACTCGGTCCTGTATGACTCTTCATGGCCCCATGAACTATACAGTCCATGGAATTCTCTAGGCCAGAACACTGGAGTGGGTAGCCTTTCCCTTCTCCAGGGGATCTTCCCAACCCAGGGAGTGAACTCAGGTCTCCCGTACTATAGGCAGATTCTTTACCAGCTGAGCCACAGGAAAGCCCTATATCAATGGAATGAAGGACAAAAACTACACGATAGGGGCTTGCATGATGCTCAGTGGTGAAAAATCTTCCTGCCAATGCAGGAGACACAGATTCGATCCTTGGTCTGGGAAGATCCCACATGCCTCAGAGCAAATGAGCCCACGCACCACGACTACTGAGCCTGTGCTCCAGAGCCCAGGAGCTGAAACTACTGAAGTCCACATGCCCTAGGGCCCATGCTCCACAAGAGAAACCACCATAGTGAGAAGGTGGCGCACCGCAACTAGAGAATAGCCCCTGCTCGCAGCAACCAGAGAAAGGGCTGCATAGCAACGAAGACCTAGCACAGCCCCAAAATTAAATAATATGTACAATTTTAAAAACAACACATGATAATCTCCATGCAGATAAGGTATTTGACAAACTTCAATACTGCTTCATGAGAAAAGGCTAAATGAACTAGGAAATCAACATGACCTATCTCATTGTAACTGAGGACTGTTCAATAGATCATGCTCTGTGCCTCCAGTTTTTCACTTTTGTGAAATACACTTGGCTGCAACTTCTCCTTGAGAGCACAGTATGGTCTACCTACCTATGATTTGCCTACACACCCTACATACACCCAAGAGTGAATCATTCACGCCAAGCATGTTAAACATGAGGGCAGTTTTGCTCAGAATAAACAATGAGCCTAGGAAATTGCTTTGGTTTCTCAAAAATGAAACGCAGTTCATGGTGAAGGAAGCCTAAGTGAGGACGAAACCCAGAAATACATTAAGTTGGGAGGGATCTTAGAGATCTTACCTTGTGCATGAATACATTTGTCTGCCAAGATGCCAGCCCGTCTTTAAAAGGTAATAAACAAGTATGATATTCCAACTTCCAAATCTAGTCACTTAAACAATAAGGATTTATTGAGCATTTACTAATGCACCAGGCACTGTTCTAGGTGCTTGGGACATATCACTGGACAAAAAGATTTCTGAGTCTTTGGAACTTAAATTCTAGTAGGGGACAAAAGTCAATAAACAATCACCCAACAAATTCGATAATATGTTAGAGAGTGAAAAATCCTTTCAGAGAAGAGGAAATCAATATTGGAAGTAACTGGGTGTGTGCATGTGTGTAGAGGTTTATTTTTTTTTTAATATTTATTTATTTGGCTATGCTGGGTCTTAGTTGTGGCATGTGGGAATCTTCATTGCAGCATGCAGAATCTTTCAGTTGTGGCATATGAATTCTTAGTGGCAGTATGTGGGATCTAGTTCCCTGACCAGGGATCAAACCTGAGCCCCTTGCATTGAGATTACAATGTATTAGCCACTGGACTGCCAGGGAAGTTCCAGGTGTGTGGGCTTTTAAATTGGTGGTCGGGCTGGTCTCAGTGAGATGAAATTTAAGCAGAGTTGAAGGAGCTGAGGGACTTAGCCAACTAGATTTCAGGGAAAAAGCAGTCATGGAAGAGGAGACAGTCAGAACAATAGCCCTAAGGCAGGCCCTAGACGCCCCTGTGAGTCACCACACTGCAGGACAGACTTCAGGGAAATTGTTTCTTTCAATTATGAAGGTTGGCAACCCTTTCTGCTCCTACCAATGCCTGCTGACTGTCCTAATCTTTGATTCTCTAAATTATGAAACCACATTATGTCATGAAAATACATGGTTTCAACCACTCTAACACAGTAGAGCCTCAGGATTCCTCTGTATATTCTCATATAAAAGCATTAAAGCAGGATAAATAACAAGATCCTACTGTATAGCACAGGTTTTCCAAGTGGCTCAGGTGTTAAGAATCCGCCTGCCAATGCAGGAGACTCAGGTTTGATTCCTGGGTCGGGAAGATCCCCTGGAGAAGGAAATGACAACCCACTCCAGTATTCTTGCCTCGGGAATCCCACAGACAAAGGAACCTGCTGGGCTACAAGTCCAAGTGGTCACAAAGAGTCAGACACAACTTAGCAACTAAACAATAACAATACTGTATAGCACAGGGAACTATATTCACTATCCTGTGATAAACCATAATGGGAAAGAATGTGAAAAAGAATTATATATGTATAACTGAGTCACTTTGTTGTATAACAGCAATTAAACACAACATTGTCAATCAACTATGCTTCATTAATATTTAAAAAAAAAAAGCAACAAAAACAGCCAAATGGAGATATTGCTTATTAAATAACTGAAAAAAATATTCCAGAATTCAAGAGGATTTTAGCGGCTAGTCATGTAGATTTGAAAATCATTTGTACCTAGATGGTATTGAAAGCCATGGGGTTGAATGAGATCACAGAGGTTTGCAACAAGCAACTGTGCCAACCCTTTCTTTTGTTCACTGGATGTTATTGCCTGTTGTTAATTAAAATCCCAATGTTAAAAAATATCAACAGAAAATTCAAAAGTGCACAACCAAAGCAAAAAACCAAAAAAAAAAAAAAAAAAACCCCAAATTTCCACCACCGCCAATACCAAACATTAAACTGGACCAGTACAAGAAACAGAACTGTAACTGGTCTCGAGTTAAAGATCAGGACAGGCACGGAAAGCACGAGGTAGCAACAGAAGGACACTTGTTAGAAGGCCGTGAGAAATTTGCCCCAGGTCTAATCCCACAACCTGTCCTAATCCTGTTTCATTTGTCATTCTTGCTTATGACTCATTAACTAGCTTCTGGCATGATGTCACTCCACTGGAGCAGCAATCTCAGCTGTCTACTGTGACAGAAAGCTGAGTCAGGGTTAGACCCTTGCTTTTTCAGCAATTCTTCATATTACAAAAATCCCAAATGTGGCCAGATTGTTGAAGTTTATTTTATTTTAAAAAAGGCATTTCCTGGAAATTCCCTGGTGATCCAGTGGTTAAGAGCTCACCTTGAAATGCAGGGGACACGGGTTTGATCCCTGGTTGGGGACATAAGATCCCATTTGCTTGAGGGGAGCAAAGCCCGTGCACCATACTAGAGAGAAACCTGAGCACTGCAACTAAGATCCTATGCTGGAACAAATAAATATATAAAAATATTTTTTTAAAAATGCACTTCTGATAAACAGAATTTCCCCTTTACCATAGATATAATAAAAGAATTAGGTTCATAACATTTTTTTCCCCCTTTTCCCCCCAGCCTGATCTTTTTCTCTGGTTGATTGGGTTATAAGATATTTTGAGTATTTTTTTTTTAAATTTAATCCTATGTAAAAACAATCCAATAAAATGAGACAATGTCATTGTCTTTCCAGCTTTTATTCCAAAAGAAAATCCAAAAGAGAGTGATATATTAGGGTAGAGTAGACCAAATCTAGACAGCAATTAGTCAAATCTACATGAAAATAAACCTGGAGAATTGCATAGAGGGATAGTCTTACTAATCACACAATTTAAATAGTAGGGATGGCCTTCCCTGGTAGTCCAGTGGTTAAGAATCCACCCGCCAATGTGGGGGACAAGGGTTCCCACATACCTCGTGCAACTAAGCCTGTGCCCTGCGACCACTGAAGCCTGTGCAGCCTAGAGCGCATGCTCCTCAACAAGGAAAGCCATCGCTAGAAGTCCACACACCGCAGCTGGACATGGAGCCCCCGCTTGCCACGACCAGAGGTCTGTGCTCAGCAATGAAGACCCAGCACAGCCAAAAATAAATAGGTATTTAACAAATAAATACACAAATATTAGAGGGGAAGTAATTTTTCAATAACAGCTTCAGTCAATAGCTACATTATTGGAATATCAGTTGGTGAATATCCTATAAGAATGTGAAACTTCTGTACTTCAAAGGATATAAGTTAAAATATACATGACAAATTAAGAACATAATTTTGCAGTACACCTTAAAACAGATAAGTTTTTTAATGAAAATATTATATATCATTAAATAAACTAGTATAAGAATGAGCAAAGGATACAAAGACACTGCATGGAAGAATAAAAATAGCCCATAAACCTAAGATATTGAATTAGACTTATAATCTAGAAATGATACATTGCATGCACATATTTCCACAAATATTCAGATTTCACTGTATTATTATAAACAATATTTAATAAAATATGGTATACTATTGTGCAGCCATTAATAATAAACATTCAGATTTCAAATACCGACAAGGAAAGTATAGTATAACCTCACTTTTGTTAAAAACCACTTATACATACAACACATTAATAAAAAAATTCTTCAGTTCAGTTGCATGTATTTGCTCAGGAAGACAATATACCAAACTATGAACAAAATTTTCTCTGAAAGTTGTGGTTATAAAGGATGTTTATAGTATTCTATATCTCAATTTATAAAGCAAATGTATATTACATTTATAAGCCACAACAAAATCAAGAATTTCCATTTGGGGAAAGAAAAAAAAGTTTGGGGTTTAAAATTATTTGGTGAGAAAATACATTTCTATACCTTATGAAGAAAAAAGGATGTGGCCTTTCTCTATGGGTTATTTTCCTTCAAATTTATGGCTTTGTTATTCTTTCTGCTTATAATTTTTAAAGTAAACATTTTAAACCAAGAGAAATCAAGCATCATATGTATTCTTTAAATGGTTATGAAAGGGTGTAACTTAATTGCAAAAAAAGTCTTAGAAGTTGGATCCAACTCATAGGCATTGAACATCAGCTAACAGAAGGTTATGGGAGGTGCTTTTACAGATTTTGTGGATGACAGAGACAGGCTTAGCCATAGAGTGATGAAATACAATTTATATTTTAAGATATAACAAAAAATAGTTTAAATAAAATTTTCTCTGCTGGTTTGGGTCTCCTCTCTCCCCTCTAATGTGTACTGTGCATCCACATTGTGTTAACCAGATATTCACAGCAAAAATAACTGCTTAACCATAAAGGTCAGTTTTCTCTTCTGACACCAAACCTAACTCCTTAGAAGATAATTTACTTACTGATGACCTTATTAATGTCACAAGCTATATTATTCATATTTTGCCTATTTTACAATTTGCATTCTGCCTATTTTTTTCTTGCATTATGTGACTGAGCCTCTGATAAAAATAATGACAAGGTGACTTAATCAATGTATAGTTACATAAGATCCATGATTGTAATAGTATAGCTCTAAATATGGAAAGAAGCAATAAGAAGAAACAACTTCCTGGACAATAACAGACCAGTAAGACAGATTAACAATTAGCAATGGCACATTGAGAGGCCTATCAACAAAATCCCCATCTGACCTCGGAATGAGCATTCCTAGCGTCATGAGACAAATTGATCACAAAATGCCTCCCAAAAACCTTAGTTAAAATTAAGATCAAAAGGGAGGGGACTGTAAAATAAAGAATGTTGCCCCTTCCAGTTCTACTGGACTCAAGTCATGAGCCCTGTAGTCATCGTCCTACAACACACCCTAAAAGGAATTCAGGGCAAAGACCAGGATGAGGCATTTTGTGCTCTAGGAAAACTGGTAAAACTGGCTCTTGAATAGATATTTTCAGGAGGAAATTTTATGAACCCAGTTTCTGGCAGTTTCCCATACTTAGAAAAGCACTCAAACCATTAACTAAGGTGTCTATTCCTTTCAAATAGCAGTCAGTTTCAAAGATACCCCTTTGCCAAAATCACATATTCCCTGACCTCTACCCTTACCTCTTTGGAATAGTCCTGAGATTTCTGCAAGACTGTCTCACAGGCTATAATCCTCTGGTTGGCTTGGACAAAATATTCCATTTCTTTCTTAGACTGACTATGGATTACCTTTTTCATCAATACGAGGGAGTTATTTTAGCTTAATCTTATTTCATAGCCTCACTCCATTTCTCCCATCTCCCTCCCACAAAAGTTATTTCTTCAGGAGACAAATAAAAAAGATATTTTCTTTAAGACATCTGTCACTTTTCCTCCCTCTACTCCAATATTTCAATACAAACATTCTAGCTAGAATGCTGGTGATTTTCAAAACATGCTTATTCAGAGATCTCCATGTTATTAATAGAAAGAGCTCTATAATTAGGAACTCTTTAGAAATGCTTTAACAAAATAATTTAACCCTAAACATTTAAAAGTGAATTTGTACCAGTAAGTCCAACAAATACATTGAAAAAAAATTTTTTTTCCTAGAGGCTAAAGAAAAACACAAGTTCTTAGGAACTGAGTCCTACCTTATAAATTCACAATTGGTACAACACCCTTGTTGGTTTTATGTGCTAATGATAATCTACCAAGTATGAGGCAGAAGGGCAAAATGATTCCAGCAGAGAAGCTGAAGAACAGAACCAACTAGGAGGAAGCTTCTTGTTGGCACAAAGTAGACTATACTTTTGCCCATGAAAGGACATGCAACCTTCTGAAAAAAGAAATCAGTCCTTTAGTATTTTAGAAAGGAAAGTGCCTTCTTACCTGCTCAAGGAGATGACAAACAGCTAGCTGGCCTTGTTTTAGCGGCCTGTGTGACAATTCACATTCCTTTTCACTGAAAGGCAAAGATTAGATACAGGTCCCCACCCTGGCTCCAAGTCCATCTTGAAGTATAAGTGTTTGGTTATGACCTCACCTCCCCACACCTGGAGACTTGTCACAACATGGGCAAGTCCAAACAATAACTCGCTCCTCCACCCAATACTCTTCCTAATACTCCAATACATGGGACAGAATACATTTGAAAAATAGGGCACCTTCTTAAGGTAACTACTTCCTGCTTTGCTGAATCCCCTTCCATAAAATGTCTCCTCTCAAATTATTCTGAATTCTGCTTTAGGATTCTCTTCCTCAAATACCACTTGGGTGAGGTCAAGTCACATTGCAAAATCTTCAGCAGATCCTTAGTCTTAATAAAATTCCAACCTATAGTAAAGCAATCAAGAGTCCTTAGCATCAATGAAGTCTTTCAGTCTTTTTTCTACCCCTACCATCCTACATTTTTTGAGTGTTCCTGCTTGGTTTCCCTCATGCCATTTCTTGTATATTCCAACGCTCATTCTGTCTATGGAAATCTGTAGTTCTTCCTACCTTTTCTAAGGATTAGCTCAAAGGTTCTTTCTTCCAGAAGTTTTCAAATGCCCTCCAAATGAATATTGAAACTCCGGGCTCTGTGAATTTAAAGGTAGTCTTCCCTAGCTGATTCTCCCACCACCCCAAAATAGCTGAGGTACCTCGCCCACTTCACATGGCCATGTGATGAATCTAAGAGGAAACCATTCATTTTCTCCTACTAGTAAGCTCTTCTTAAAACAGATTCTATTTTAGTTTTCCTCTTTTAATGCCCCAAAGCACATAGAACCACTCAACACAAGTGTGCCTTTAACGTAACTGAATAAATCGAGAAACAGGAATCAATTGAGAAACTAGTGCTTTTCTGGAGCTTTTGACAGAGGCGGTACAATGGATATGGATAGTGGGGGTCTGAGTGATCAAGATTAGGTTCACCACATTACTCCCCTGCTGTGTCTCAAGCACTTCTTCTAAAAATGAAGTTAACGATTGTGAAGATGGGATAGTAGTGCAAAGAACCTCAACACGAATTGTCTGTGGGACATGCTAGAGAGATAACTGTTAGCTATCTCTGGTCATAGGAGACTGCAATGCAATGTTTAAGGGGGTAGTTAAACAGCTGTGTGTATGATTTAGGGAACGGTCAAGTCTTTAGTTGGACTGGCCTCTCAACAACCACTTCTCTTTTTTTTTTTTGGCTGTGCCTTGTGGCATGTGAGATCTTAGTTCCCCAACCATGGTTCGAACATGTGTTCCCTGAAGTGGAAGCTAACCCCTGGACCGCCAGGGAAGTCCCAACAACCACTTCTTGAATGCTGACAAGTCCCCTTGACTTCTCCATGCTGCTGAAGTTTCCGCAGGTTATATACATAATGTGAAGACATTTACCTAACAGAAACGTTGAGTACGATAATGTATGTAAAAACAGTACGTAAACTATGGTAAAAGATCAGTTTTATTATGGACTTTGACTCAGAGAAAAAAGCCAAAAGGATTAAACATTTTATTCAATTTCTAGCATAGTCTATGAGGGCTTAGAAAATAGTTTTTCCCTTTTCATATGATTTCCCTTCTCTTTACTGTTTATAGAACACTAAATTTGGATACTCAAAGTTACCAAAATGAAAACTAAACCTGGAAGGGTTATATTTTGCACCCTCTGCTGGCCTCTGAGGACAATAACATTACCTAAGACTAATTCAAGATCATCTATATGCCTATTTTCATGGAATTTACTGTAAAGATGTCATGGCATTCCACATAAAGACAAAAACATAGTTTCAGCTCTATATTATGTATCAGACAATTAAACACAATTTGTGTATGCCTACTTTTTGTTTGTAACAATTATCATAGGATTCATATCTAGAAAATTATTTTTGTACAAAGGCTAGCTGCCCACCATTTATTTTTTCAAAATAATTACTTTAAAAGATTCTGCTGTTTCTATTGATATACTTAAGGCTGAAATCCACTGAAAATACCCAAACTTGTAACATCTTAATTTTCTTTGCTACCACTAATATTTGCAACCACATAATTTATTACCAAATTTACAAGGTTGTATATACTGTGAATCATTTTTTTTATATTCAAAGTCTTAGATTATGTATATGAAAACTAATTTATTAAACCTTTGTACACAAAGATGAACATACCTGTAATAGCAAGCTTATATGACGAATGAAGTTACAAAAAAGTAAAAGTGTTATTAAAACAGATGCATGTAAATCATTTACAAAAATACTCCAAATGGTATAAAGCTGCTCATCCCTGATTTTTCTCATTTGGTTGTTAAGAGTTGAAATATGAATTTTAAATGGTTAGAATTTTTTCTTTTTAAAAAGTGATATATTAAACTTACATACAGGATAATTAGCAAAATGTAGAAAGGGAAAACGATGTACAAAAGACAGATTAAAAACCATCACTCGTGACAGACATTCACAATCCAAAAATAGTACAAACCTTAACAAACTATCTCTAAACCGGCTCCTACTTACCTCCTCCCAAGTTTTTATCAGTGAGAATAAAATATAGTAAACCAGCAAGCTCAGTCTTTCTGTTCTTTAAAAGAGGCCTGACCTTAGACCACAATTAAGCCTTGGATAGATTTTTTTTCTTTCACATGGGAGGGACAAATAGGAAAACAATTTTACCTGTCCATTTAGTCCTAATTACCAGAACACAGTTATAATTAAATAGCACTGGGTGCTATGTCAAGCAGTCATTCAGAAGTCTTCTTGTTTTTTTGCTGGTTTCGAGGTGAATTCTTTAACAAGTTTCTTATCCTGAGGTACATTCCAGTAGATTCCGCCATGTTCTCAAATTCAAACGGCGTTATTCCGGTTGCAAACTTGCTCATGTCGGGGATAGCACTGTGGGCCTTCGTGGCTGCTGCAGGACTGCAGTCTGCATGGAGGAGCTGCTGGCTGCTCCCTCCATTCCTGACCTCACTGTTTGACTCGACCCTGCCATGGTCAAGAGCACCTTTAGCATCTACCTGAGTGGACTCTTCCTTTTCCTCCTGGCCAAGCAAAGCAGTCTCAGAATCTGGGCTCGAGGCTTGCTCCTCTTCCGATTTCTTTGCAGCAGTGTCTGGTACCTCGGCCTCCTTTGGAACCTGCTCTTCGGATGTTTTTCCCTCTGGGACAGGGAGGTCAGGTTCGTTTGGACAAGGTGAAGAGGCCACTGAATTCCCCGTTAAAGGTGTGTCTACAGGAATATCCGAATCACTGTTGACGCTCTCGGCCTGCTCCAGGGCCGCCCATATCTGCCTCTGCTGTTCTTCTAGTTCCTCCAGAGTCAGCGCGTCCTCGTCCATAGTCATGGATGCCGTTCTCGTCCGAGGTGAGTCGCTGGGAGTTAGCGGCGGTGTGCCCTTGGGGAGTGGAGGAGTGAAGATGGGCGGAGGGGTGCCCTGGGGGAGCGGGGGAGGCGTGCCAGGGGGCAGCGGGGGCTGAAACTGAAAAGCTTCGCTGTTTGGGGACACGTGCGGGATCTCGGCATCTGAAATGAGGATGTTGAGATACTGAGTTGTCATACAGCACTTGATTTTACTAGCATTTATTATTTGAACTCAGGTGAATCCAGAGGTTTGATGGCAAAATAACAGGCTCAAGAGGGGAAAACTGGATCCTCAGATACCCCATGTGTAAGGTGTGCCCAGTGGTGTCCGACTCTTTGCAACCCCATGGACTGTAGCCCACCAGGCTCTTCTGTCTATGGAACTCTCCAGCCAGGAATACTGGAGTGGGTTGCCATTTCCTTCACCAGGGGATCTTCTCGACCCAGGAATCAAACCTGCATCTCCTGCATTGGCAGGTGGATTCTTTACCACTGAGCCCCCTGGGAAGCATACCATCATCACTGCTTAAAGGTCTCAGTCCACCTGAAAAGAACATCTGCAGTGGGAGAAGTCAGGATCTCTGGTGCCAGGAACTCTAACCGAGGGTAACACAGTAGGAAATCTGGCTGGAAATGAGGCTGCCTAGACTCTCGAGTGGGCAGATGTGGAAGCAGCAGCGGAGGAGGCAACTGGGAAACTCCCTGGCTTATTTCCCAGTTCTATACCCCAGTCTAGATTGTTCGACCGAACTGTGGGTTCATGTGGTCAACTGGTCACCACTATCTGGGTGTCTCACAGACACAAGGGATCTGACCTGTACAAAACAAGGAATCTTTTCCTAGAACACAGACTCTTCCCCCGTTTGTTAACTCGTTCACTGGCACCACCAGTGGTATCTGGTTTAAGTCTCCAAAACCAAAACCTAGACACCAGAGTCTTCCTCCTTTCCTTCTGCCCACACCTGGTCCTTAGCTCTCTGGGGTCCATCCTTTCCCACAGCCTGTCACAGCTGCTACATTATTTTGGGACCATTACTGTTGGTCAGGAATATCAGAGTTGTTCCTGCCTCTCAACTCGTCTTCCTTATACTCATCCTCAAACAATTAGTCTTTCTAAACACAAATCTGGTCCTACTAACCTTTCCATCTCATTAGAAACCCTTTAGTCCCTTGCCATGATCTAGAAGTTCAATCTCCTCTGTACCATATGAGGCTCTCACCACCAAACACCTGCCTATTTTGACTACGTCATTTCTTATAGCCCAGTCTGTACTCCAACTGTCACACTGTTGGTGGACAAACAGGCCATGATGCTTCATGCTTCTGTATTCGCATTTCTCACTGTCTTGAATGCCCTAACCCTGCTCACCTCACCCTGGTCACATCCCTCGGGACCATCACAACCATGCTTGACCACAGGCTCCATGGTAAACCCAGAGGATTCAGACAGCAAAATACTAGGGGAGTACAGAAGGCAAGGCCTTTGTTCCCCTCCCTTGGCTTTCTGAAAGGAGGGACTTTCCTCACAGTCTCTCTTCCCTGGGGGGAGACGGGATTTCGTGAATTTATACACTTGGGAAGAATAGCTGAGAAAGCCTGACTCAGTCCTGCCCTTCCTCCTCTTGGGAATGAGCTGCCAAAGGGAGTATTTTCCACCGTGTGTCTCAAAGCACTGCCCATCATGGGGGCCAGCCCAGATCCAGGGCCGCTGGGACTGGGTGCGAAGGTCTGTCTAAGGAGCCCAGTTGGCAGGCCCATCCAGCTCTCACGCTAAGCTATAAGCCTTCCAACTCAGCTCTGATGGGCAACAGTGGGGGTGCTCTGATACCCAAGGATAAAAGGGAAGATTTACTCGTGAGTTACTGCTCATCAAGAGCTTCCTCTTTCTTAGGGAACTCAGCAGCATACAAACTCGTCCTACTTTCTCAATGAAAGCAAAACCGCGGGGTGGAACCTACCCGAGTCCAGTTCCATGTCGGCGGGTGAGGCTGCTGCGCTGTCTTCCTTCTTCTGCTTCTTTGGACTACTGGGGCTGGACTGAGACGAAGACCTTTTGCTGCTAGACTTCATGCTTGGCTAACGGAGAACCAAACCAAACACAAGTGAGCTGGGGGAGACAAAGAATTACACTCCATCCCTCCATTTAAACATGATACAGAGAACCAATCCAGGTAACTGGTGGATGTAGTTACCTTTTTCCTTTGGATTCATCAGAAAACATAGAGCGCTTTATATACAAAACAAGAAAAGGCAATGAGATGCCTATGAGTTACAAAACCCCAGGGATGAAAGCAATACATTTTTCTAAACCACACTCTGAAAATCTATTTACCGCTTGGAAGTTAGAAGTTAGGTAATTGGCAAACACGTCCTTCTGCTGACACGCCTGCATTGGTATTGACCCAAATATCCTCCATTCCTATCAATGAAAAGAGAAGGGAAAAAGAAGTGTGTATTTGGAAAATGTCATGCTCTGAAGTCTGCTTACAGTAGGTGAAGTGGAGATATCAAATGACATTCCTGTTTCATATGTGACTTTTCCTTTTTGCAGGGGTGGGGGATAAAAATAATAGTGCGCTGAAAGGGAAAAAAAAAAACCCAACGCTGCCCGTACAACAGTCAGGAGAGAATACTAAAAGACTACTTGACAAAACCACTCAGGCCAAAAAGGTTCTGCCTACCATTAAGAAGTTACAGGCAGTGATGACAGCCTCTCAGCAGTGTGGCTGGTCCCCACACCCCTCCTGACACTAACCAGTACTGCCCATAGGCTGTTGCTTGCCCCTTTCTCCTAACTTGCTCACTCATGCTATTTTCTTCCTTCTGTCTTTTCAAACTGAGTAGTAATCACTCCTTTCTTATTGCCAGTAACACATTCAATAGCGGCTCTCAATAGGAATCACTTTGGGCTCCTGTGAAACCAATAGACTCTAGGGACTAAGTTAAGTCTAAGGAGAGGGGGTGCTCAGGAATGTGCATTTCTAATGCGTACCCCAAGGGGATTCTGATGTAGGCTGGGACCTGGACCCAACTTCCAGAGGCACCGATGGTTTGTACATGCAATTTAGCCAGCCCTTAACTAATTACACACATCTTCAGATCTGTTCATCAGACTCTTAAGTTCAGACCTTTGGCTGCTTCTCTACTGCCCAGTCCCAAAGAATAGCTAGAATGAATTTTTTTTAAAGTCATTCACTTATTTGGCTGCACTGGGTCTTAGTTGCAACATGTGAGATCTAGTTCCCTGAGCAGGGATTGAACCCAGGCCGCCTGCATTGGGAGCTCAGAGTCTTTGCCACTGGACCATGAGGGAAGTCCCTAGAATGCATTTTTATTAAAATACCACCACCACCATCACCACTACTAACTACAGTTAGTTATTGAATCCTGAAACATAAGATAAAAGTTGGAAAAGATTAAGTATAGCAAACCTTTTTTGTATCAGAGAAATTTTACTTTGTTGGGGGGGGAAGAAGGAAAAGTAGGAAAAAGTTATAGTACATGTAGACTGATTAAAGGTAGAAAAATACTTCCCAAGCAATTCTGTAAAACTTACAATACTGCTTCAAACCACCCCATGTTGTTAAAAAAGAAATAATAATCTTTTAACTTTAGAATAGCTTCAGACTTACAGAATCTAATCATTCTATTTTAGGGCATGAAATAAAAAAAAACTGGGTTTTCTTTTTGACGAATTCAAGATTTCACTTAACATTCTAGTCAACACAAAGAAAATTAAAAAGATAAACTCATAAGTAACACATTTTGTTGTCGTTGTTCAGTTGCTAAGTCATGTCCAACTCTTGACCCCATGGACTGTAGCACACCAGGCTCCTCTGTCTCTACTATCTCCCAGAGTTTGCTCAAATTCATGTCACATTTACTATTTTATTCTGGCCACACTGCATGGCTTATGGGAGCTTAGTTTCCCAACCCAGGATTGAGCTCCCACCCTCAGCACTAAAAGTGTAGAGTCCTAACCACTGGACAGGAGGGAATTCTCAACCTTTACTTCTTTATGAGACAGTAATTGCTATATAAGGTAACACTCTGAACAATCTACACAAATAATTTTATAACTCAGAAGAATATAAAACCAATATACTTACATCTGGAATTCCTCTGGGAGTAGATATATTAAAACCTGGATAGTTTACCAATTTTGAGAGATCATAAGTGACACTTTTATTTTGCTGTACTTCTCCAGCTTCTGTCTCTCCATCAGCACCATCTATTATGGATCATCAAAAAGGTTAATATTGCTAAGTGCCCATATAAATTCCTCTCTGGACCAAAAGCAGACCTGGGAAGTGCTTGTATTTATGGCTACAAAATTATTCTGAGAATGGCTTTCATTATTTGTCTGAACCATTAGAATTTTTAAACAACATGGACATATCATTTTGATAAAAATATAAATATTGAAAAACTTGGAAAGTTTAGTTCTTCCATGAATTGCTTAAAAGTCTATTTTGCACTGATTTTATGATTTGCCTAATGCTCTATTCCAGTTCTTTTATTTAAAAGACATTTATATAATGGTTACTATAAATGAAAAATGTTTTCTTCTCAGACAGTGCTTTAAACAATTTATAAGTATTCACTCACTTATTCTTCACAACAACCCTAAGAGGTACTTACTACTAATGCCACTTTACAGATGACAGCAATCCTTGAAGGATGGTTGAGAAATATTTCATTCTTTTTGAAAAGTACTAAGTAAAGCGAACATTTATGTTGCTAATCCCATGTCTATATACCTAAGGTAACCAAATGGTTGAGAAGTTTCTCTTTATAGAAAAAAAAGTAATGAAAGAATGAAAATACAACCACTGTGCCATCCCCAATAACTAGATATTGTCAATGTTCACTGATGACTGATTTTACCCCCAGTTCACAGGAAACAGAGAGACAGAGAAACATACTAAAAGAAAACCATGGGGATGATCAGTAAAATCTCAAAAAACCAAAAAGGACAAAATTCAGAGCTTTGTTAAAAACAAGAAAGGGAACTTACAGATTAAAAGACATTTAAGAGACTCTCAATTATCTACAATCATGTGTCCAAAGAATCCCTAGGTGAACAAATAAATTTAAGAGACCGGTGGGGGGATTTCTCTGGCGGTCAGTGGCTAAGACTCTGCATTTTCAATGCAGGGGACCCAGGTTCCATTCTTGGTCAGGGAACTAGATCCCACACGCCACAAGGAAGATCAAAGATCCTGTGTGCTGCAACTAGGACTAGGTGTAGCCAGATAAATTTTTTTTTTAAAGAGAACAGCAGACTTGCAAGCACCTACAGAAAGTGGCATGAATAATGATAATTTGAATGTCAGCATTGAGAATATTAAAAGGACTGTGCTAAATATACTTTTTTTGGTACTATGTGAGAAGGGGGGCTTGGTAAATGTTTTGTTTTTATTTTAATGACCTAAGTAATATCTAGAAACACTTTCTTTTCTTTTTTAATTTAGAGCATTAGAGATAATACTAAAATCTTAACAGCAATCCTGTTTTCCCTCTCAGGGATAACCACTGTTGAGTTTGCTGTACATTGGTTAAGACTTTTAAAAACTTATTTACTATTTACCAGATGTCAGGCACTGTGCTACATGATAAACAAACATGTATGAACTGTGACAGGGCATGAAGAAAACACACAGGGTGCAGTGACGGAGACCGGCAGGACACGCAGGGGAACATGGGAGACAGACGTTCAAATCAGATGGTCAGGGAAGGCCTGTGAGTCTAAACCCTAAAATCTAGATGGTTCTTTTCAAAAATATCTTTCACGAACATAACTCCTCATAGAAAATATATAGCATGGTTCCATCCATGTAGGATTTTTGTTTTTTAAGATCAACGGTACTGGCAGCAGCAGCAGTGTTAGCGCTCAGTCATGTCTGACTCATTGTAACCCCACGGACTGTTCAGGCTGCTCTGGCCCTGGGATTCTCCAGGCAAGAATACTAGAGTGGGTTGCCATTCTTTTCTCTAGGGGATCTTTCCAAGACAGGGATCAAAGCCGGGGCTCTCTCACTGAAGGCAGATTTTTTACCACCTGAGCCAACAGGAAGATCAACAGTATCATAATAAATAAGCTATCCAGAAATTTATCTTTTAAACTCAGTATTGCATAAGAATCTTGCCATGGGAGCTCCATGGATTTACTCCATTTATTAAATTCTTACAAGGATTCTACCCCCTAGATCTACCACAGTTTACTTAGCCATTCTCCCTTACAGCCTTAATGTTGTCTTAAAAAATATATATATATTTTTAAAATTCATTTATTTTAGCTGCACTGGGTCTTAGTTGTGGCACGTGGGATCTAGCTCCCCAACCAGGGCTCAAACAGGAGTCCCCTGCATTGGGAGCACAGAGTCTTAGTCACTGGACCACCAGGGAAGATCCTTTAATGTTGTTTTTTATTTTTCACTATCATATGCAATGCTAAAAAGTATCTTCATATACATACATTTCCTTGGGCACATGTGTGAATATTTTTCTAGATACCTAAGAGAAGTTTTAGATTAATAAGAAGGTTTATTTATTCTAACTTTTATAGATCTCCTGGCAGAGATGGGTCATGTTTCTCTTACTATTACTGAGAAAGGCAAGAGTTTATGAGGTCTAGCTGGAGAGCTAATACCTTGCTAGGCAGTCACTGAGCAAGTCCAGATAATTATTTGATAACTCTTAATGAAGTTTTAGTTCCTTCCTTATAAAACAAAGGAAAATCATGATATTTTTTATCATTTTTTATCAACTCAGTACACATTAAACAAGAGGGCCATTCCCATTCTATTTTATTGCTATTCTTTATTTAAAAAAACAGAGAGAGACAGAACCCTTAAGTTGATTTATCAAACTGAACATACTATACCTTTCCCATCATAGAGCGCAAGCCCTGAGTTCTCCAGTTCAGCCTCTTTGAGCCACCCTGGTGGATATCCTAGCTGGCGCATTCGATATATAAAAGGTGGAAGACTCTTGTCCGTCACACCCAGTGCATCCTGGAGTTCCTCACTGAGTAAAAATAAAAGAGGAGGAAAAAAATACTGTATTCTTGCTTGGATGAAGATACATACTGTTCTAGTATTTTAAACACGTCCATGTCCTTAGAACACAGACTTGTGGACATGGTGGGGGTTGGGAAGGGAGGACAGGGCAAACGGAGACGGCAGCATGGAAACATATATCACCATATGCAAAATAGACAGACAACGGGAATCTGCTGCATGACTTGGGGAACGGGGCTCTGTAACAACCTCGAGGGTGGAATGGGGTGGGAGGTGGGAGGGAGGTTCAGAAGGGAGGGGACACGTGTATACTCAGGGCTGGTTCATGTTGATGTATGGCAGAAAACACCACAATACTGTAAAGCAATTATCCTCCAATTAAAAAACAAACAAACAAACAACAAACGACGTCCATGTCTCATATTACACAGCACGTGGCACAGCAGTGCCTATCAATCACAACACAGTTAAGTCCCCTACATACGAACCTTCAAGTTGCGAACTTTCAAAGATGTGACTGCCTCTGTATGCTAGCTGTTGAAGTGTTAACTACTGTCCTTTTCAAGGAATTGTACTATAAGATTAAAATTATTTTTTGTTAGTTTTTTAATGTATTATTTGTGTGAAAAATATTAGAAACCTATTAAGCTATATACACCCAATTGTGTTAGTTGGATACCTAGGCTAACTTTGTTGGACTAATGAACAAATTGGACTTACGAACACGCTTCTGGAAAAGAACTCCTTTATATGTAGGGGACTTACTGTAGATATTTTTTGGATTAATTGATAAACCTTTCATAGAGAGACTTTTGGGAGAACACTTATTTCCTGATTATTACCCTGAAGATACACAGAACTTGTTCCAAATAGTGGGGACATAAAAATGACATTCTAAGGTAAAATGACACAGGTACCTAATAACTCCTGGCTTAAATCTTCCAAATCTCTCTTCTACTTCTTCTGTATGATATCGCTGCTGAAAATTCTGATTGTTTGTCTCACCACAGGCATCCATATACTCTTTTCTCTTTTCACTTATTCGAGCAGCATTTCGAGGCTAAATTGTAATGTGTTTAGAAAGAATGGTATCAAGCAGTGTAGAAATATTTCAGAAATTAAATAAACATAAGCACTTTTCCTAGGTCAAGCACACAGATTATTTCAGTTTTAATGCATAAGAAGCAAGTATAAAAGAGACTGGATAGTTTAGAAAAATAAGGAAGAGAGGCAGTCCTTCAATTTCTTATAACCTTGGTACTATCACAAAGTTTTTAAAATAAATTGTCTAAACATGAATTCTCATCATGTTTTATTCATCTCAAATAGAAAGCACTGTAATAGATTATTATTTTTTAAAATAATGTCTTAAAATTTATGGACAAGTTTGGAAAGATTTAAAAATTAAGGACTACAGGAAAGTAAGACAGGAAGTTTCCTTATATTGCACAATGCTATAGAGGCACTGAAAATATTAGAAAGCTCTGGTTCAAATATTTTTTTGTTTATATGAGAAAAATTTACCATTGGGCAATCTTTCATTTGATGCTCTTCAGAACCACAATTGAAACAGTGAGGCTTTGGCCTATTTGGTCAAAAAACAAAGATTTTCACAGTATAAATAGAAATATCAAAGCAAATCAATAAAATTCTGTGTGACAGCAACGTGTATCAGAACAAGAAAGCACGCAGATCACCAATTACTAATATCTGCAGAAATGACCTCATTTTCACCTCCTGTCCTAATGAGTTACGCAAATATTACTTTTGATCAAGTCTTTTAACCAAGAGCCCTTATGTTCCCGACTGATCTGCTGCCTCTGAATTTTCTCAGTGGCTGATAACAGAAGGATTTGAGGCAAACAGATTATCACATTTTCTTTTAGGAAGCTTGGAAAGGGGTAGATGGTTATAAGACAGCAATCAAAGACAGCAGTCATTAATCCTTTCCACCCACCCAAGCACATCAGGCCTGAACCAATGAGTTGCAATATGAGTAACTTAGAGATGTACTCTATGTCTATGTACTGAAATTCTGGTTTAATCTGTTTATTTATAGTAAGCCGGTAATATTAACTTTTCAAGCTATAAGAGTTTATGGTTTTGGTTAATAAAGAAGAAGAAAACAAAAGCAACTCCCCACACAAACCTTTTTGCCTTTACTTGTATTTCTTGCCCTTCTAGAGAAACAATGTGGCTGAAGACTTGCTGGTACCTTTAGTGAGTTTTATTAAGGAATAGTTATCATAGTCTGCACAATTTGGTTTTTTTTTTAAGGTGAACTTAATGGCAAGATGCATAAAGATCTTCATTCACTATGTAGGATACTTGGGTATTTCCCATCCTTCCGTAAGCTGAGGGTTTTCATTTAGTAGCGGTTGCCCCAATTTATCAAGGCAAAAATTAGTAAAATACAGGACACTTCCTACAACCTGCAGAAAACAAGTCAAAAAATATTGCTATTTAAGCAGAAAAAAAAAAAGATGACATTAGATACTGTTATGATTAACTGTTTTACCCACTTATTTCTGGATGATGAAATTACTAGAAATAATAATCAACTCCCTAGTGAAGGAGTCACATCCTGATGTGTCAGTAAAATCTCCATCACTGAATTCCCTCACATTGCCTAGATCATGGAGTTTTTCCTGTTGGATCGCTATTGTCAGGGGTACTCCCTCCAGACTTAAAGAGCAAAAATTTGCCAACAGTTCTTCTATTTCCCATTTCTTTGCTTCCTTTTGTAGCAAGATCCTCAGAAAGCTGTCTTTATTTCTATATTCATTGTTTCCATTTCCTTGTCTCCCAATAGGAGAAAAATTCCATACACATTTGGAAAAATTTCATACAGAAAAGTTGGAACACCATGAGCCCTCATCTAGATTCAACAATGGTTAACTGACATTTCTGTGTGCACATCGCTCTCTCCACACAAAAACATACTTTTTACTGAGCCTTTTTAAAAAAGTAAGTTGCCACCACTCTCACCTTGGTCTAAACTATTATTTGCTCCTGCTGGAGACTAACAACTTCCTACCCGAGTCCCAGCTTCCACATATAACCAGCTACAACACTGCACCATTCACAACATGGCACCCCTAAATATTTCAGTATGAGCCTCCTAAGAATAAGAACATTCTCCTACAAATCATGGTACCACCATCACACTTGAGAAAACTAGTAACACTTTATATCATTTATATCCTGTCTGTGCTGGGAGGATGAAGAGCCCACAGATCTTACTGAGATTTACAAGACATGGACACAACTCTGCATATGTGATAAAGGCTAATATCTCCAAAGGTATTATGCAAGACCACCCTACAGAGTGGCAAGACTAGGACCAGTGAGTACAAGAAGCATATTTCAGCTCAACTTTTAGAGAGTGCAAATTTCTATCAGAGATGTGAAAAATGAAGAAGTATGTCTCTCTCTCTTTTATTATGTGAATTCCATGTTACTCAGAAGAGTCAAAAAAAAAAAAAAAAGACCAGGATGCTAGCTATCAGGGCACTTTAAAGAAAGATCCCTGATCTTGAACTAGATAACTTCATCTCCCTTCTAAACAATAAGGTTCTGGGATTTAAGGTGGCACCTGCCTAGGATCTTGCACACTTATTAGTCTAAATTGTGGTATGTCAATGGCACACAATACTCCATGAACATGAAAACTGGTCTTCCTTTAATGGAATCCAGGATTACATCATCTTCTTTAAAAACTTTTAAGTTGCAAAATCACACATGACACTACATTGACACTTCTGAATTTTGCATAGGTATCAAAAGGCCTACATATAGGCTCATCTCTGTTAAAAATCTTCTGTCTTTCAGTCACTATATGAGTCTTTCAAATATTTAACATTTCCAAGTTGCCACTTGTTATACTAGTTATTTATCCCTCTCGGATTCACCCATCTCTAAGTTCCACAAGCATGCTTTCTATATTTTCATCCAAGTTCTTGAAAATGATGGGTGGGGAGAGGATGATGAATAAGTGGAGTAGAGAATTTTTAGGGCAGTGACACTGCTCTATATGAAAGTCTAATGGTAGATGCGTATTACTGTACAAATCCATAGACCATACAGCACCAGAAGTGAACCTTAACACAGACCATGGACTCTGGGTGATAATGATGTGTCACTGTAGATTCGTCAATTGTAACAAATGTACCATCTGGTGGGAGATGTTGATAGAGGGGGAGGTTATAAGTGTGTGGGGGCAGAGGATGTGTGGCAAATCTCTGTATGTTTCACTCAATTTCTCTGTGAACTTGAGAAAAATATAAAATCTATTTAAAAAAGAAAAGAAAAGAGAATGAAAGTCAGGAGAAAAAGTCCTCTAAGGTATATCCATTGTATCCCTAGGTCACAATGAAATAGTTCTTAAAAAGCAAACTATAATATTTAGAAGGCTGAAGTCGACACTGTTGTTTAGAACGAATTTAATGAAAGAATGTGTGATCATTAGATGACATGTGACTACATCAGTTTACCATTTAAATGCTACCCAATGGATAGAGGATAGGAAATATATCTGCAGAATTCAAAACTAAAGCATTCAAACTTACACTAAAAGCTTCCTTATTATTAACGGCACTGGATTCTTCTACTTTATGGTCCTCTTCTAGCATAACACTGGATGGCTAACAACACAAAGAAAAATACAAGTTACAAAAGCTAAACAATTTTTAACAACTTTACATTTCATAATTGAATCTGAACACATTCACTTTATTTTCTAATACATACCATTAAGATATATAAAAGTTTGAATTCATTGCTGTGATAATTAGGGGGAGTGAGAAGTTAAGCTAGGTAGGAAAGTTTATTTTCCAAGTGGGAAAGTTAAAAAAGATATAAAAAATAGTATCTTCTGAAGCATTAGCTTACACAATGACTTTTATGTTAATAAATATTAATTACAGAACTTTCAACATTTAAACTGACAAGACAGGCTTTATCTTCAAATCAGATAATCAAAAATTTAAAAATATAAACTTGACATTGCTGGTCGATACTGATACTCAAGGTACAAACTTCTGAAGTGTTTCTTGAATCAAAAATTAAATAACATTCAGTACAGTTTTTATTGGTAAATGTATTCTGTTCCTTGAATCTTTAAAAAAAATTATATATAATAGATGAAAACTAAAGGTGACAAAAATTTAGTAAATTAGAATTCTCCAACCTCTGAGGATAAACAGCTAAAGATTCTTATTTGAGAGCCTCTACTTACCTTAACTTTTAATTTAAAAAAAAAGCCCAGAAATCATAATCCTGATATTCTTGAGATAAACTTATGCCCTAATATTCATACAGTGGAATCTCTCAGATTTCTTTGGGCATGCTACTGATTTTTAAAACAAGTAGAGATGGTGGAAAGGATGATACATGAACTGCTTCATTTTAGGTAAAAAAAACAACAACAACAACAAGAAAATCCATTTTTTATAGTCCCCACAAAAAGAGATGTTTTTCCCTGGCCTAAAATTAGTTTTCTGCCCCAAACCATGTGTCCAAGTTAGGGAATGGTGCACGGGGAAAGGCTTTGAGTGTAGCCAGGTGTGAATATTATCCCTAAGAAAAGCAATCACAATCCAAAAGAAACCCCATGGCTGCATTGGTCAGATTGTGGAGAAGGAAGCCAGGTTGCAGGATGGAAGGTGAACAGACAATCAACAACCATTTTGGTTTTGATCCAAGAGGATCCCCGGAGCTGCCTAATAATTGGCAGTAAAACGCAAAACCTACTAATCTTAAAGTCTCTTAAGTTTGAAATACCTGGGGCAAAAGATTAAAGGAAGTCTTTTCCACATCATTTTTCTGCTGTTCCTCAAATCTTTTTACTAAATTTGATACAAATTCCTCTATTTCTTGATGATATTGCCTGCATAAGAGGACAAAATGGTCAGAACCCAGACAGAGTAAAACACTGACTTGACTGAAGTCATGCATTTTTAGAAGATGGCATGTGTAAATATTGTTAGNAACAACAACAACAAGAAAATCCATTTTTTATAGTCCCCACAAAAAGAGATGTTTTTCCCTGGCCTAAAATTAGTTTTCTGCCCCAAACCATGTGTCCAAGTTAGGGAATGGTGCACGGGGAAAGGCTTTGAGTGTAGCCAGGTGTGAATATTATCCCTAAGAAAAGCAATCACAATCCAAAAGAAACCCCATGGCTGCATTGGTCAGATTGTGGAGAAGGAAGCCAGGTTGCAGGATGGAAGGTGAACAGACAATCAACAACCATTTTGGTTTTGATCCAAGAGGATCCCCGGAGCTGCCTAATAATTGGCAGTAAAACGCAAAACCTACTAATCTTAAAGTCTCTTAAGTTTGAAATACCTGGGGCAAAAGATTAAAGGAAGTCTTTTCCACATCATTTTTCTGCTGTTCCTCAAATCTTTTTACTAAATTTGATACAAATTCCTCTATTTCTTGATGATATTGCCTGCATAAGAGGACAAAATGGTCAGAACCCAGACAGAGTAAAACACTGACTTGACTGAAGTCATGCATTTTTAGAAGATGGCATGTGTAAATATTGTTAGTTTGTTTTTCAGAGTTTATATCAAATCACTGACTCTATGTAACATTCTAATCTATTCTTTAGGGAAAAAAAAAACAAAACTCATTTTTGCCAAGTTAACAAAACGATGATGATAATCTAACATAGTGCCTAGCATGTAACAGCTGGCAGATACTTACACAAAGACTACATGGATTTATAATTTTTACAAACTTAATTTGTAAATATATAACACATGAAAATGGTTCAAAATTCAAAAGAAGAAAAAGAGTTAGTTACATAACAAAAACCCCCTTCCTACCCTCACAGCCACTTATTTCTGCAATACACACACAATCAATGCATTCAGCTCTTCCATAGCCTCTTCCTACAGACTCTGCACACACAAGGCAACACCTATGTAAATATGACACTGGAGGAAAAAAGAAAAAAGACCAAAACGCAAGAAAAATGACCGAGCTCTATGTTCTCCAGCTCAAGAACCATGTTCATCAAATACGCTTCAGTACTCAGTTCAGAAGGGGCCAAAAGAGCCACATTCCTCTTCGTGGACTTGATGATTTGTCAGGTCTCTTTAGCTCTGACATTCTAAGATTTCTGCAGGCACAACCCCAGGTGAGTGGTACACACATTAAGACTGTCAGGAGGGACTTCCCTGGGGGTCCAGTGGTTGAGACTCAGCGCTCCCAATGCAGGGGGTGCACATTCGATCCCTGTTCGGGGAACTGAGATCCTACATGCCGTGCAGTGTGGCCACAAATTTTTTTCTTTAATTAAAAAAAAAAGTCTGCCAGGAGCTTGAGTTAGCAGCTGACTCTGATGGTGGCAGGAGCCCTGGAGTCCCACGTGCCCAGCACCATGCCACCGGCTGGACCACCCCACACAGCCTCAGGTTCCACTTCTGTGAGATAAAGTGGCCAGTGGATCTGCCATGCAGGTGAACACCTAAGTATGCTCCCTTTACCTTGCACAGAGTCTAAGATAGCAACATGTGATGTGGAGGGGGCAAGCAACCATCTGAAATGTCCATGACCATGCTTCAAGCAAGGCATGGGTCAAGGCCTCAGATCATTTCAGAACATTCCAGCAAGCATCGTAGGAAAGCACTGAGTCATCCCAGACCCAAGAATACTGAAAACTAGCAAAGGTCTAGTTTTGCTATTCAAAAAAAAAAAAAAAATCACGTGGTAAGTTTTGACCATAGTCAACAGGGAAAACTCAGTTCCCTGATTTTGGTAGCGAAATGGTGGTAGCAGTGACTTTTATTAGTGGCTGTCTATTGGGCTATTGGGGCTTCCCTGGTGACTCAGTGGTAAAGAATTCACCTGCTAATGCAGGAGCTGCAGGAGAGGCAGGTTCAATCCCTGGGTAGGGAAGATCCCCCTGGAGATGGAAATGGCAACCCACTCCAGTATTCTTGTCTGGGAGAAATCCCATGGACTGAGGAACGTAGTGGGCTACAGTCGATGGGGTTGCAAAGAGTCAGACACCATTCAGTAATTAAACAACAACACTGGGCTCTAACAGGTGCTCATTTAGTTACCTAAAAGGAAGTTACTATTAGTGTCCTGCTTTCCAGTAAGGAAACTGATATGCAGAGAGGGTCAGTGACCTCTCCAGGTTCACATATGTAGAAAGCAGAGGTAGCCAGATTCAAATTCAGGTTTATATGACTGCAAAGTCCTGGTTCTTATCATGATTCCATAAATTTTAAGTAAAAGAATACAGATGGTATAAATATAGATAAAAACAGCATTATTTATACAAACATTGTATCATAAACACATTAGCTCATAATATTTAGGAAAGAAAAAATTACTTACTTTGAAATAACATTGTTCATAAATAGAATCTGTAATAAAGGTCCATCTAACTTAGTATTGTTCACCAATATTCCACTAAAACAGAAGTTAAAACATATTCTTAGAAGACATTAAAGTAATACTTGCATATGTATATATAAACACTGAACCTTTATCATTTCTAACTGCCAAAGATCATATATTTTATGAATAAGATCAAGAACCACCAGGAACTCCGGTTTTCACCAATTTTACACACTTGAACAATTTTATAAAGATTATCTTTTACTTTACATATATATTTTAAATATTTCATAAAAAATTAAAAGCTGCAGTTCAGTTTTCAACCAAGTTTCTTTACCTAATGGCTGTTTGTTTATAAATTGAGGAGAGGGAGGAACTGAGTAAACCAGCAGGTTACAAAGCACATAATTCCGAAAGAATAGAATGAATTTGGCTTGGAAATATATAGGAAATGGAAACACTTTATAAATAAACGGTAGACTCTTTTTGGAGGGCAGAGCATACTGCATTAAACATCGCAGATCCAAAATTTTAAAGTAAAGATGTAAAATTACACTATTCCTGGATGTGACTTTTGAAAACTGGAAAAAATAGAACTAGACTGCAGCCTTGAAACCTGCTATATATTCCTTCGGTAACCTGCGGGCAGCTGTATCTGATTTCTCCACCCCTTACTCAAATCTTTGAACCTGTACAGCATGTGAAATCAATCAATCTGTATGTGGAACTGCTCACATCAAGTAGAGAAATAAAATTAAAATATGAAGACATCCAGAAACTTGTTTCAATTTGCACAAACTTCAGTTAAAAAAAAAAAAAAATACAGTGTGGGCTTCTCTGGTGGCTCGGTGGTAAAGAATCCACCTGCTAATGCAGGAGGCAGGGGTTCGATCCCTGGTCCAGGAAGATCCTACATGCCATAGAGCAACTAATCCCATGCACCACAACTAATGAGCCTGTGCTCTACAGCCCAGGAACTGCAACTTCTGAGCCCGTGTGCCACAACTACTGAAGCCAAGCACCCTAGAACCCGTGCTCCACAAGCAAAGCCCCCACAATGAGAAGCCTGCACACCACAACCAGAGTAGTCCACACAGCAACAAAGACCCAGCACAGCCAAAAATAAATAAATAAATAAATAAAACTATCCAACAAAACAAAACACCATGTTTTTAAAAACCACATGCAATTGTGTGACTCTTGATTGGAGTTCAGTCTGAGCAATCAGTGATAAAGACATTCAGTTGGGGAAACCTGAATATGGTTGAGAATGTTATTAAGGAAATCATGCCAGTTACTAAGTGTGATCATGGTGTTGTGGTAATACGTGAAGGTTTTGAGAGAAAAGAATACATGCTGAAATATTTGGGGTAAAATATATATATGGAATTAGAAGAAGGTGATATGTCAAAATATTATTAAATATAAGTGATAAAAATATGAGTATTAATTATACTATTCTTTCCACTTTCTGTACATTTAAAATTTTCATCACATAAAGAAGAAACAACAACAAAAACCAACTTACAATGTTTACTGGCTAAAAGAAAAGAGACACTTTAATATGCAAGTTCCAAAAATAAGGGTTAAATTAAGACAAATGGGGTACAAATTTTATCTAAATTTTTCTCTTCCTTGGTTCTCTATAGAAAGTTCTGTCAGTCTCACAATGTGGAAAACCCTAATTCTAAATTTGAACTCAGGTGATTGTAACCCACTTATAAATAAATATTTAATGTTCAAATGATCGACTCTATTACAAAGCATGCGCCTGTCTAAATAAAATATCTCTACATATATAAAAATTATGATTTTTTTTTTAGGAATCCTACTCACATTCGATACATTTACTACCTAACCAAAAACAACTATAGATCCACAGAGTGTGCTCACATAAATAGGAAGGAAGGTAGGGCATACAGAAACTTTCTTTAGACATATTCTGAAATATGTTTAAATTCTAAAATTTTAGTCACCAATGTAGCAGGTTACTTCAGCTGGTACCAGGGACAAAAAATTCCATGTGAAACTGCATCATGGCACCCCCAAGTCTAAAAGCCTTAACAAACCACTCTGTATAATAAATCTGTTTTAACAAATATTTTAGACTTAGTGACTACTAAATAAATGCACACTAAGAAATATCGGGGCCTTCCTAGCGGCTCCATGGTACAGAATCCACCTACCAATGCAGGAGACATGGTTCGCTCCCTCGTTCGGGAAGATCCCACTTGCTGTGGAGCAACTAAGCCTGTGCGATACAACTATTGAGCCTGTACCCTAGAGTCCGGGAACAGTAACTACTGAGCCCAACTGCCACAGCTACTGAAGCCTGAGCCCTAGAGGCTTTGCTCTGCAAGAGAAGCCACAGCAATGAGAAGCCTGTGCATCACAACTAGAGAGTGTCCCTTCTTGTTGCAACTAGGGAGAAGGCAATGGCACCCCACTCCAGTACTCTTGCCTGGAAAATCCCATGGGTGGAGGAGCCTGGTGGGCTGCAGTCTATGGGATCGCTAACAGTTGGATCCTACTGAGCGACTTCACTTTTGCTTTTCACTTTCAGGCACTGGAGAAGGAAATAGCAACCCACTCCAGTGTTCTTGCCTGGAGAATCCCAAGGATGGGGGGGCCTGGTGGGCTGCCATCTACGGGGTCGCACAGAGTTGGACACGACTGAAGTGACTTAGCGGCAGCAGCAGCTGCAATTATAGCAAAGCTTGTGC
This sequence comes from Neotragus moschatus, assembly GCA_006410615.1. Lineage (NCBI taxonomy): Eukaryota > Metazoa > Chordata > Mammalia > Artiodactyla > Bovidae > Neotragus > Neotragus moschatus. Next base: position 60,446 of record SJYA01002444.1, read on the forward strand.
AGCAATGAAGATCCAGCATAGCCAACAAATAAATAAAATTACATAAAAAAGGAAATATCAATATGTAATTATCTATTAAAATTAGGTGCCTGAAAGCAAATTTACTCACTGTATTTTTTTCAAAAGCAACTCCTTTCTCTTCTAAAATTTATCCTGCAAATTGTTTCCATTTACAGACACATTTTAATTGTATAAATAAATCTTCAGCTATATCAATACTATAATTGGAATNATATCAATATGTAATTATCTATTAAAATTAGGTGCCTGAAAGCAAATTTACTCACTGTATTTTTTTCAAAAGCAACTCCTTTCTCTTCTAAAATTTATCCTGCAAATTGTTTCCATTTACAGACACATTTTAATTGTATAAATAAATCTTCAGCTATATCAATACTATAATTGGAATTCTAACTTCCCAGAAATGTTCACTGAACAGAAACAACGTGAATAGGTTGATAACCTACCTGAATATAACTTGTTCTGAAGATTAAGTACAAAATTTCTGGTGTTTCACACATATTTTCACTCAGTCAGTTTCAAAGTTTAATGCAGTTAGGAGAATTCAAATTTTACCCTCACAAATTAAAAATAAAGGATCATTACTCTGATTTCTTCAGAGTACATGGAACAAACAGAAGCGATACAAAAATCCCAAATACTTAAAAAAAAAACAACCTGTGATTAAATATTAATATCAGGACAAAATTAAAAGTACATTACAGTGCAAATTCAAGGTCTCATACCTTGGTCGAGTCAAAATATTCAATTTTCTTTTAAGTTCTTGATGTTATTACTTGTTAAGGAGTATCGCCCTCATTAAACAGAAATAAGATCATAAAATTCAACTACTAAACTCACTTTTGATGTCAATGTTATAAACATGTTACAAAAGTTAAAAAAACAAATGTTTTGAGGACGACACACTTACTGACCTTTTCTGTTGCAGGACTAGTACCTGGATCTAAAAAACTAAAATACATACCCTTCCAACATGGTATTTCTAAGACGGGGTCATGTAACTCAAAAGAGACCAACAGACTGAAACCAAAAATGCTATTCGGACAACGGTGTACTGTCAGAAGTTAGACATCCACTTAAGAAAACGTTCTAGGTCAAAAGCATCATGATAACTCAATAAGGTAAAAAACTCAAACAGCATAACAAACTGTTAAGAAATGAAAAATCTAGGATGGAATCTATGAATGTTCACTGCCAAATGCTTTCAACTTTTCTGTCTTCAGAAATTTTCCACAATAAAATGTCCAGGAAAAAGGCATTATGAAAAAAAAATGGCTTCGAAAACCTTACACTAGAAGAAAGTTCCTGAACCAAAATTGTACGCTAAGTAAAAATAAACAAAAATTTTAAAATAAGTTAACCCCCACCCGCAAACACCCTCTAAAAACATATTCACACATTTTGCTAGAAAAGCTGTGGACAACTATCAAACGCAAACCTAAATGCACATTCCACACGGAAGCTGTTTCAAAGTGGAAGAACTTTCAAATGAATTCCCAGTGGTCATCAGGCAATGAACCATTTCTCTGTGCATGCCTCGGCTCCTTAGGAATCCCAACTCCACAGAACTGGACCACTAACTTTGGCCCCGCCTTAAAGACACATCTGCGCCCAGGTCAAAGTAGCCGCTATCGCCTAATACACCACAGAGCGTGGCTGCATCAACTTTACATTGGTTCCAAAAAGGAGACCGAATAATGACTCAAAAGACGGGAAGAGACGTGGTGAACAGTCTACAACTGAACAGTTCAAACAGTCCGGAATAGCGCTAAAATCCCGCCCCAGACTCGCGGACGGGAGAAGCGAATGAGGTGCAGGAGGCGAATGCCACAAGGGGAGAGGTCTGCGCCGAGGCCTCGAGGACAGCTTACGCAACCTGAATCCTAGATTCTCAGGCTGAATTCTGGCCCTTGTGGAATTTCCGCCCGCGCCCTCCCGGCATGGGCCCCACTACACGCCCCGGCGACAGGGCCCAGCGAGCGGGAAGGATATTCTCGGTGCGGAGCTGCTCGATGGTTTCCTCGCACTGCCGAAGCCGTTCCCGCAGCTCCGCGTCGCCAGTCCCATTCTCGTCCTCCTCGTCGCCGTCGTCGTCCTTGAAGCGGGTATGAACGGACTTCGGAGTCGACTCCTCGGGGTGGTCAAAAGCCTCGAACAGCTCTAAGTCGCCAAAATCCACCTCCGCCGCCATTTTGGGCTGTGGGAAAGATACGTGAAGAGGCGGAGCTGGCCACTAGGCCGGAGGCGAAGGTTTTGTTGGCCGGAACCGCTCTATACGGCCCCCACCGCTCTAAGCCACCCAAGCGGCGTTTCCTCCAAACGTAGGCCGCCGAAGTTGCACAAGAGGCGGGCCAATCCTATGAGACTACAACTCCCAGAATGCAGTGGCGTCTCCTCTAGCCACTTCTGAGATTGCTTGGGACCATGGCATTCTGGGATATGTGGTTTCTAGGCGACTGTAAACTCATTGTTTGCATTGCATACTGGGATTGGTTGGTTTTAACGTGAAAAAAGCCGAAGCAGATCAGAAAGTGTTACATAGCGAGTTGTCCCCGTTTTGCCTCAAAAGCAGAAAAAAAAAAAAAAAAAAAAAACAGAGCACGATGCGCGGCTTGTCACAGATTCTGGTGTTCGTGCCAAACAGCAATAAGGAACTCCAGTTTTGCCACAGACTACCTTTTCTGTCCTTGGAGAAGGTACTTCAGTTGATTTGGACTTGTTTCACTTTTTTATAAAAAGCTAGCTTGATTTTAAATTATTTTAGATTTGTCTCTAGAAGCTTTTGATGATATCTCTCCTTCAATCAACCCACTCCAGTACTCTTGCCGAGAAAATCCCATGGACGGAGGAGCCTGGTAGGCTGCAGTCCATGGGGTCGCTAAGAGTCGGACACAACTGAGCGACTTTCCTTTCACTTCTCACTTTCATGCATTGGCGAAGGAAATGGCAACCTACTCCAGTGTCCTTGCCTGGAGAATCCCCGAGACAGGGGAGCCTGGTGGGCTGCTGTCTATGGGGTCGCACAGAGTTGGACACGACAGAAGCGACTTCGCAGCAGCACTCATTCATTCAACATTTATTTACCGCGTTCTGTGTGCCAGGCACTGTTCTAGGGGCTGAGGATGCAAGGATGAGCGAAATAGAGATGGCCCTGCTTTCATAGAGGCTGCAGTCTAGCAAAAGAAACAAAAGAAAAGTGAAAGTCTCCAGGTAGTTTCCACCTTTGGGACCCCATGGACTGTAGCCTGCCAGGCTCCTCTGTCCATGGAATTCTCCCGGCCAGAATACTGAAGTGGGTAGCATTCTTTTCTCCAGGGGATCTCCCAACCCATGGATTGAACCCAGGTCTCACACTGTGAGCCAAGTCTTTACCAACTGAGTCAAAAGGGAAGCCCAAGAATACTGGAGTGGGTAGCCTATCCCTTCTCCAGGGTATTTTCTGGACCCAGGAGTCGAACTGGGGGTCTCCTGCATTGCAGGCAGATTCTTTACCAGCTGAGCTACCAGGGAAGCCCAAGTTCAGTTCAGTCACTCAGTCGTGTCCGACTCTTTGCGACCCCATGGACCAGCACACCAGGGCTCCCTGTCCATCACCAACTTCTGGAGTTTACTCAAACTCATGTCTNGGGGTCTCCTGCATTGCAGGCAGATTCTTTACCAGCTGAGCTACCAGGGAAGCCCAAGTTCAGTTCAGTCACTCAGTCGTGTCCGACTCTTTGCGACCCCATGGACCAGCACACCAGGGCTCCCTGTCCATCACCAACTTCTGGAGTTTACTCAAACTCATGTCTGTTGAGTCGGTCATGCCATCCAACCATCTCATCCTCCGTCATCCCCTTCTCCTGCCCTCAATCTTTCCCAGCATCAGGGTCTTTTCCAATGAGTCAGCTCTTCACATCAGATGGCCAAAGTATTGGAGTTTCAGCTTCAACATCAGTCCCTCCAGTGATTATTCAGGACTGATTCCCTTTAGGATGGACTGGTTGGACTCCTTGTTGTCCAAGGGACTCTAAAGAGTCTTCTCCAACACCACAGTTCAAAAGCATCAATTCTTCAGGGCTCAGCTTTCTTTATGGTCCAACTCTCACATCCATACATAACTACTGAAAAAACCATAGCCTTGACTAGACAGACCTTTGTTGACAAAGTAATGTCGGACAGCAATTTTTAATATGCTGTCTAGGTTGGTCATAACTTTTCTTTCAAGGAATAGACGTCTTTTAATTTCAAGGCTGCAGTCACCATCTACAGTGANGCCTTGACTAGACAGACCTTTGTTGACAAAGTAATGTCGGACAGCAATTTTTAATATGCTGTCTAGGTTGGTCATAACTTTTCTTTCAAGGAATAGACGTCTTTTAATTTCAAGGCTGCAGTCACCATCTACAGTGATTTTGGAGCACCCAAAATAAAGTCTGTCACTGTTTCCACATCTATTTGCCATGAAATGATGGGACCAGATGCCATGATCTTAGTTTTCTGAATGTTGAGTTTTAAGCCAACTTTTTCACTCTCTTCTTTCTGAATGTTGAGTTTTAAGCCAGCTTTTTCACTCTCTTCTTTCGATCTCTTCAAGAGGCTCTTTAATTCTTCTTCACTTTCTGCCATAAAGGTGGTGTAATCTGCACATCTGAGGTTATTGATATTTCTCCCGGCAATCTTGATTCCAGCTTGTGCTTCATCCAGCCCGGCATTTTGCATGATGTACTCTGCATATAAGTTAAATAAGCAGGGTAACAATATATAGCCTTGACGTACTAGTTTCCGCGTTTGGAACAAGTCTGTTCCATGTCCAGTTCTAACTGTTGCTTCCTGACCTGCATACAGATTTCTCAAGAGGCAGGTCAGGTAGTCTGGTATCCCCATCTTTCTAAGGATTTTCCACAGTTTGTGGTGATCCACACAGTTAAAGGCTTTGTCATAGTCAATAAAGCAGAAATAGATGTTTTTCTGGAACTCTCTTGCTTTTTTAATATCCAGCAGTTGTTGGCAATTTGATTTCTGGTTCCTCTGGCTCCTTTTGGGAAGCCCAAAAGAAACAAAAAATAAATGTAAATATTCCTGATCTCGGGTCAAAGTGGATGTTGATGGGAATTCATTGTATTAATAAATAAATATGCGTAATAAAAACACAGGAAATTATTGATATGTAATAAATGAGATTTCTGTAGGAGTCTAAATTGAGGAATTAAGGTTTGAACTGAATTATGAAATGTTAAGAGGGCAAAGTTGGTCGTGAGCATGGGGGATGGTATTAAGAGTCTTAGGGTGGGACTTCCCTGATAGTACAGTTGAAAAGAATCTGCCTGCCAGTGTAGGGGACACAGGTTTGATCCCTGGTCTAGAAAGATTTCATATGCCTCAGAGCAACTGAGCCCGTGTACCACAACTACTGAGTTGACTCTGGAGCCCTTAAGCCACAACTACTGAAGCCTGCTCACCCTAGAGCTTGTCTCCGCAATGAGAAGCCACCACATAAGAAACCAGCGCACCACAATGAAGAGTAGCCCCCACTCTCTGCAACTAGAGAAAGCTTGCACAGCAATGAAGGCAGAGTACAACCAAAAACAGATAAATAAATGAGTATTAGGCTGAAGAAGTGGAGTCTTAGGCTGAGTGGAGCAAAATGTGGCTGGAACATTAGGCAAATACNAGCCACCACATAAGAAACCAGCGCACCACAATGAAGAGTAGCCCCCACTCTCTGCAACTAGAGAAAGCTTGCACAGCAATGAAGGCAGAGTACAACCAAAAACAGATAAATAAATGAGTATTAGGCTGAAGAAGTGGAGTCTTAGGCTGAGTGGAGCAAAATGTGGCTGGAACATTAGGCAAATACTCACAGACCGCACTAGGGATATTCTTTCCATTCCTAGAATTGGGAAGTCATTTCAACATTTTAAACAACATGACCCACAAATTTTCATTGTGATAAGATGATCGTGATTCCATGATTGGAAAAGGATTGGCATGGAACAATAATAACATTGTAGTAGAGATTGCCATTTTGTAATAAAATCAACAAATGTTAGCTTGGATTAGGGTAGTGTCAACAATAATGTAGAGTTGATATTCAAACAGAGGATATTTAAGTGGCTTCCCTGGTGGCTCAGTGGTAAAGAATCTGCCTGCAGTGCAGGAGACCAGGTTCAATCCCTGGGTCAGGAAGAGCCCCTGGAAGAGGGCATGGCAACCCATTCTAGTACTCTTGCCTAGAGAATCCCATGGACAGAGGAGCCTGGCAGGCTGCAGTTCTTAGGGTCATACAGACTGGAATGACTTAGCAGCAACAGCAGCAGAGGATATTTATAAGATAGTAACAGAGATAACTGAAGGGGGTTGTACATGGGGAATGAAAGAAAAGAGTGAATTATTTGCCCAAGTTCTGACTTAAGAAACTGGCTGAAAAAAAAAAAAAAAAAAAACTGGCTGAATGATTGCTTGAAATAGAGAAAAATTGATGTTGACTATGTTTGGGAGTAAAGAGCAAGTTCCATTTTCACTATGTGTTACCTTGAGGCAATTTTATCCTTAGAGATAAGTAACTATTAATAAACTAGTGGAAGAAATTCTTGAAGCACTGGTGTATTAGTATATTGAAAGTAGAATTTTAGGCCCCAGTGGAGGCAAGTATTAGTCAGGTATTTGGGACTAAACTCCAGAAAGAGGTCTGAACGAAAGATTAGCATTTGACTGGCTCAAATTTCTATGGAAAGTCAATACAAGGATGATAGGAGAATGAGTCTGCATAATGTAGAATGGGAAGTCTGGGTCCTAGAGGGCTGGGATTGAGAAGGATGGACAACTGCAGAAACTGATGAATGGCCAATGGGAGAACTTGGAGAGGGCTCCAGAGAAATTAAGTACTTATTTTTAAAATCATCTTTTGGCCTATGAAACGTAACTTGGAATGATAACACAATTTATTTCTACCTCCTTCTACCAACCTACTACTTAAAATGGATTACATTAAAAAAAAAAGTTTTATTTCTAATTTAAATCACAATCATCACCCAAATTGGAACCCTCATCTTAAATTTACTTACCCACCAAGCCAACTGCATTTACATAGTTTATCAGACCTTGCCTCAAATAGTGTGGTCTTATCTTCCTGCCTGCCTAGCTACCATGTCTTTACAGAACCTACTGGACAACTTATGTTCCTGTTGCATACAAAAATAAACCCAACATCCATCAGAAAGTAACAGGCTTTGAAAAAGAAAGCAGAGTAGTAGCCAGGAAAAAGGGGAAAGAGTTTAAGCACATAAAAACTATGGAGTGTATCTTTCTATGAAGTCATTTCCAACTGAGCCAAGCAGTTAACTGTCCCTTGCCTCCAGTAATTGTTTCCTAAAGTTTAATCATGCAAATTACAATAATCTATATGCCTCCCTCTAAATTTGTCAGGACAGTTGCCCCTGGCTGTATGTGGCTATTATAGTCCAAGTCACTCAGTCATGTCCTACTCTGTGACCCAGTGGACTATAGCCCACCAGGCTCCTGTCTATGGAATTTTCCAGGCAAGAATACTGGAGTGGGTTGCCATTTCCTCCTCCAGGGGATCTTACCGATCTAAGGATCAAACCCAGGTCTCCCGCATCGTGGGCAGGCTCTACCATTTGAGCTACAAGGGAAGCCCAAGATGGGTTTTTCAACACTGGACCACCAGGGAAGCCCCTACTCTTTAAATGTAGCTAGTCCCAACTGGGTTAAAATACAAAATATCCACTGGATTTCAAAAATAAACATGAAAATAACAAATGAAACCTCAACTAAAAGTATCTATTACCTATTCAATTATTTAGACATTATACTAAATGAATCAAAATCAGCTGTTTAACTGGCTACAAAAATTCTTAGAATGTTATCCATATTGTATGGCCAGCACCTAAAACACCACAGAAAATACAGGCAGTTTAATGTGTGCTCTCCATAACCACATTGTATTACAAGCCCACAGAATTTAACAAAACTGATTTCACAAGGTACAGCTCAACAGCAAATGTGAATATGGGAGGACTTCCAAAATGAAAAACCATGGTGTTACTTTCCCCAGAAACTTAACTTTGTCACTTAAGAAGCATCTCTTCCTAGAATTACTGTGCTCTGGGAAAACTAAACATTTATCAGAATGCATTAAGTAGTCTTCCCTTGTTCTACTGTGCTGCTACATTGTGGAGATGTTTTTCAAAGGACTTTTCCAGGGAAAGCTAAAAATTATGAATTTAATAGAAGTAAATGAAGTACAAGTTCTGTAATCCCCTCCTTCTGCAAATCTATGCCCTAAATTTATTCAATTTAATGACAAAGTGGTTTTCTCTTTTAGCACTTTAGTCTATGCTACAGAATTCTAAATGGATAATGAGGAAAGGGCATACAAAGAACTTGTTATAAGGCACTTTATTAAAATAAAAGTGCTTACATCCCTTTAATGTATTAATCTATTTCCTGAATAACATATGGAATATTTAACAAATACTGTACACCAATTCTGTCCCTTATAGTAGGAAAACAGTATTATTTTAGTAAGTTTTTCACTGCTCCCAACTTCCTTTTTACATTTTTGCTCACCATGGTATTGCCTATAGCATAGTTGTTCTTAAAAAAAAAAAGGAATTTCCAGCCAGTGTCTTCTAACAGAAATTGCAAAACTCCATAGAAACCATAAAACAAATTCAAATAAGAATTCCAGGTAACTTAAATTAACACCAGTCTTGAGAAAACCAATTTTATTATCATTACCACCCAGCTTATTTGTGCTGGATTATGTACCAAATGGCCAGATCTTCTAAAGAACATCTACATAACATTTCTTTCATGTTTCAAGAGATGAAAATAACTGTACAAGGTTAAGTACAAAAGGTACACAAGACAGCGGACACCAAAAATTCATGTATGAGATATTTATCCCACCTGCAGCTTTTATATATTTGAAAAGTAGAATTCATGAACTAAAAAATATTGTCCTTCTATAGTCCTGTCAAGTTTAATGGAAGTGGGTTTAACCTGATTACAACACTAACACCAGTATCACTGATCTGATATTTACAAAAAAAATCGTATTTTTCAATAAATTAAAGTCAATGCAACGCCCATGCAAGCTAGAATGCCAGCTGTTCGGTGATCAAGGACCTGGCATCAGAACCAGTCTGTAAGAGTCCCCAATATAGTGTGGTCTTCAAACTGTGTCCATTCCTCGCATCGATGAAGTGAACCCCAAACCCATTCCTCTCTGTGTATGGGTTTGTGATCTTGCCATTTCATACTGAGCATCTAGATTTCTAAATACTTCTTCCTGCTGTTTCAGTGTCTTGTAACTTTCTTCATCAACAGAGCTACATCCAGCTTCATCTTCACTCTAAGCAACAGATACAAAAATATACAATTAAGATGAATTCACCTAGACTAGAAAATACTTCTCTCACTTAAAAGTCCTAGTAGATCATATTTTTGCAGTATATATTTGATCTCACTTAGCTTCAATTCGTCGTTCAAGGTAATGTTCATTCTTGGTACTGGTATAGAAGATGTTAACAAAAATCAACTTCATTCAGTGGGAATGAGAAAGAACATGTAGAACATGAAAAACTGTGAATAAATGTCTAGAAGTAGAAAATGGGGATCAAGTTTCATCTTTTCAATGAAAAACCAACTCCCTTACTAATGACCAATATTTGAACGTTTGTGGACATTATCAGGTTACTGTACAAAACCTAATACTGTATTTGTATATTTATATATTATTCAGCAAAAAACCACAACCTTCTACATCTCCTTTAAAGGAGATGGTCCACTGGTTGGGAAGCTGCCTTCCAACAGTGGACGCAGGTTCCACTCCTTGTCAGGAAACTAAGATACCACATGCCATGGGGCAATTAAGTCCACAAAAAAGACCCTGCATGCCACAACTAAGACATGATGCAGCCAAAAATAATGATATTAAAAAAAATTCTTGAAAAAAATAAAGAAGGTCTGATGACAGTTAAACCTTAACACACACTCTATCAACAAATATTTAACAATCTCTATTGTCGGCTAGTGATAATTTACTGGTCTAGTGTGTTTTCATTTGTTTTCTCTATTCTCAAAATTAACGTAGAGAATATTAATGAAAATGCACTAGATCTATAGCAAAGGGAACTATGCTTATGTTGCTGCTGCTGCTGTTAAGTCGCTTCAGTTGTGTCCGACTCTATGTGACCCCAGAGATGGCAGCCCACCAGGTTCCCCCATCCCTGGGATTCTCTAGGCAAGAATACTGGAGTGGGTTGCCATTTCCTTCTCCAACACATGAAAGTGAAAAGTCAAAGTGAAGTCGCTCAGTTGTGTCCAACTTAGCGACCCCATGGACGGCAGCCCACCAGGCTCCTCCAACCATGGGATTTTCCAGGCAAGAGTACTAGAGTGGGGTGCCATTGCCTTCTCCATGCTTAATGTTATGTGGCAGCCTAATGGAAAGGGAAGAAGAGAATGAATACATGTGTATGTATGGCTGAGTTCCTTTGATGCTCATCTGAAACTATCACAACATTCTTAATCAACTATACTCCAATATAAAATAAAGTTGAAAAAAAAAAAGCACTAGAAAGTATCCAGAGATGGCATATCGCTAAAATAACATTGGAGAACCAATGTTACCCTAAAAATATAAATTAACATGAGTTTTAATACAAAGTGTGTAGCTCACCTTAATACCCATTAATTTCCTAAATTTGACATTTTGGTCCTTGTTTCCAAAATTCAATTTCTCCCATATTTCAGCAGACTGGGATTTGTCCTGTTAAGAAACAATAAACTTTTAGGGTATGTAAAATTTAAATATCTTTTATTAGGATACTAAAATTTTCCATAATTCAGCCTAAGTAAAAAAACCATTTATGACATTCTATCAGTGGAATTGGTAATTGTCTTATATAAAACATATAAACTAAGGAACTCTTTCCCTTTAATAAATGTATGGGCATACTGGTTTTCTCTGAAAGTCTGACTTATTAGATCACGCATTTTTTCCCCAGTATTAATAATAGTAGCAAGAAAGAGAAACCCAAACTAAATTATTCCAGTCCAAATGAATTTTCTAACTCAGAAATCAACAATAAAACAGGGAAATAAGAAAACTTACTCCTTCTTTCTTGCCTTGCCATAGCATTTTCCTTTTTTTCTCTTGTTCAGCAAATTTCATTGGATTCACAGCTGCTGGGTTGTAATAGCTAGGTACAGCTATTCCGGTCTCTGCCAAAGCTTTTGCCTGCAAGGCTGCCATCTGAGCTGCCATAGCTATCTGAGGAGTTACTTGTGTTCCTGACGCCAAGAGGGCAGCAACATTGAGAACAGAACCTCCAGTAGCGGCAGCTGCTGATAAGGAATCAAGTATGGATTTTAATGAAAATAAGCATCTTAATTTATAGTAACATATTTATATGCAAGAGCTACTAAGGTGCAAAAAGGCAGAATATTTTCACCAAATATAAAAAAATGACTTGAGTGTTAAGCTTATAAAGCAATAACATTCTAGCAAATGCTTAATGTATAGACAATTCTGTATATTCAATAGACATTTCTGTATATAACTCCTTGTATGAACTTAAAACTTCATTTTCTTCTCTGAGGATAAAGAGAATTCTGTAAACGTGAAAAAGGTGTACGATTTCAATGGAAATGAACTATGGTGACCGTAGCTAAAGTTTTAATAACTTTCATTTGCATGGTTCTTGATAGGTCACAATATGATTTCACTATATCTCATTTGAAACTCATAAGAACCATTTAAAACTATTACACAGGTTGTTGTTTAGTTGATAAATTGTGTCTGACCCTTTGGGACCCCGTGGACTACAGCCTGCCAAGCTCCTCTGTTCATGGGATTTTCCTGGCAAGAAGACTGGAGTGGGTTGCCATTTCCTTCTCCAGGGGATCTCCTCAATCCAGGGATCAAACCCACCATTTCCTGCACTAGCGGGCGGATTCTTATGTGACCCAAACAGATTATTACACTCACTTAACAAATAGATACCTGGCCCAAGTCTTATAAAGTATCAGCTCTGGTACTTAAACCTTCCAGATTACATTTTATATATACAAGCTCTCTTTGATCACCTCTAAAACATCTACAAGCAGTGCATTTGTATCATACATAAAAACTTGGAATCCTTAAGCAGTGATGGCTAACATGCTACATGAACAACAGTAGTCACTATTCACTTGTCAAAATTATCTACACTGACCAAATCAGAAATTCAGCACAAAAAAAGTTTTACGAGGTAGAAAATTACACTAAAAATAACATGTTCAGGACTTCCCTGGTGTTACAGAGAATAGAAACCTGCCTGCCAATGTAGGGGAAATGGGTTCAATTTCTGGTCTAAGGAGATTACACATGCCATTGAGTAACTAAAGCTCATGTACCACAACCAGTGAGCCTATGTGCTGCCACTAATAAAGACTGTGCACCTGAGGCATGTATTCTGTAACAAGAGAGGCCACCACAATGGGAAGCCTGTGCACAGCAACGAAGACCCAGAGCAACCAAAAATGGTCAAAAAAAAAAAAAAAAAAAAAAAAGCTAAACAGACACACACACCAAACAAAAATAACACATTTTTTAAAATGCCATACATCCATATTAAAGAAGAGTTACCTGCAGCTATTTCCTGTTGTTTTTGTTTTTCAACCATTTCCTTTTCTCTCTGTTCTTGTAACTTCTTTGCCCTTTCCAACCTGTCAAAAACAATTTAATACAAAATAACAAAATAAAGTCAACCTTTATCTCTATATGTATACATGTGTAGGCACAAAACACTATATAGAATTTTAAATTTAGTATTTTCCCCAAACTGACATCTGCATGTGAGAAAAAAGGCAATCATTCTTAAGATGGTATCACAGTTACAATCCAATGGTATTTCAATACTGGTTTTAAACATTTTAAAATTTACTCAACAGCCAACAATTCTAATTCCTTTTATATACCGTTCCCGGAGAATGGTTAAAATGGTTAAGAGATAAAAATAATTCAGTCTTCATCAGTGTTGGTTACAGGAAAAGGATAAAATTTAACCTTGCAAATTTGAAACACTGAAAAAATATATCTGAGTAAATTTTAGGGTATGTTCAATAATTTACAGAACTACCTAAAAGCTTAAGTGAGGCTGATTGGGAGTAAGGCCAATCAAAACATGCAGATGATATTTATATTTAAATTGACATTATTGGTCTCTAAATTAATGGAAATTAAAAAGGCAAAAATAAAATTTCTAAAAGGGCAAGCAAACCCTACCTATAATCTAATAAAACAGGGAAAAAACTATTAGAAAATTATTTTTAGGAGATGAAGAAATTAGTAAAGGAATTGGAAACATGAAACACAAACTCATCCCCAAGCAAAATAAAAACAAATTCTGGTTCACACTAAATTCACTTATGAATACACATACTAATTCTGGTTCACACTAAATTCACTAATGAATACAAAATGTGCTGTTTAGTCAGCGCCTGCTATATTACAAATCTTAAGTAATGTTATCTTCATAATGAGTTCCTGAAAGAGAAACCCCTTTTCTTCTCTGAAGACTCCTTGATTTACCAGTTGTAAGTTAAACACTGCCCCCCTCCCTCCTTTTAACATGGTATAAAGAGGCAAGGATTGGGGAAAAATTTTCTGGGGGAGGGGAGCACTGGGCACAATGGGTAAAATACAGTGGTAGAAAACTGGCGTTCCCTTTAACAACTGCTGAAATTTACATAAAAGGAATATAGCAATCTTGCACACATAAAAGAAAGGCATGTAGTAAAGCCTTGAACTTGTCCTTGGAAACAAAAGTTTCTGATTAGAATTTATGTTAAAATGTAGATTTATAAATACTTAAAAATATTTCAAATGTATTTTAAAATTTTAAAAACAAAAAAGGAGCAAAAAAAGGTCTACATACTGTAGTTTAACAACAAACGACCACCCTTCAAATTTCAAGGTAGCCAAAGAATAATTTGGTATTCTGAAATTAGAGCGTTTCATGTATTGTCATCTCCTGTCATCACTCAGGAGACTAAGTCAGTTTTAGAGGCTAGTCACAGACTCAACTTTAATAAAATAAAAAAAACACAAAAAAATTCATGATCAAAGCTAATGGACTATTCTTCATAAATTAGTTCAGATATTGTGGAAAATTATTTCCTAACTCCGTTGATTTTAATTTCAGGAAGAAAGTGATTGACAACTTTTTGTTTGCATATTTTAAATGGCCATTGCAGGTTTAGAATCAACACCATTCACGAAGGTGAATGGAATGAGGAAGGGGTGAGCTCACACCTTTGCTGCTGCTGTTCAGCTGGAGTTTCTGCCAGGCTGGGTTCGCAGGGCAGCAGCCCATCAGGTTACACTGAGATAACTGTATTTTTGTAATGAAAAAAAAAATACAAACTCAATTTCATAGAGAAAAAAAAAATCAAAATCAAAAGATTTTAGTTTTCAGAATATGGGAAAACCTGCAAACAAGGGCTTGTATTTTACTTTACTTCTTGCCTCTATCAGGTAGTTCAGCCAATGGTTTTGCAGATTTAGTTAGATAGCCCTGTTGTTGTGTAGTCCCAGTCACCCATCTTTTAAACATTAGAAAATTTAAAAATACAGTGATCTTTCTATGATATTAGCAGTAAAAATTTTAAGATCAAATAAAGTGGTTTATTATTTGCCACCTTCAAAATAAGAAAATTACTGACAGAATTCTACTTATTGTTTCAGAGACTGTTTTCTTAGGAACAAAGAAAGTAACGACAAAGCAGTATTAGAGACAAAATGAACAAAGTTCTTAGATCAGATTTAGGATTTTTAAAAACATTTCCAACTGCAAACTAAAAATATAAGTCTAGATTGGACAAAAATGAATGAATTAATCATAGAAGAGAAAAAGAGCAACTGCTGCAAAGTACCTTTTCCAGAATTAACAAACCACTTACACAGCTCTGTACCACAAAGGTGCCACAAGTAGTCATGGCTACATTTAGTTGTTTGAATTTCTTCTCTGACTGAAAGCATTCATTTGCCCTACACAATTGAGTATCCATTTCAAGATGAAAAGGAGAAAAAAAATGCATCAAACAAAAATATACACACCTCCGAGCTAAAGCTTCTTGTGCATCCATTGCTGTGTTTCTGCCTCTAAAGGGAGGTGGACTAGGAGTTCGGCTTAAACTTCTGCTAAATCTTCTTGGTTTTTCAATTCTCTTCTTCCTATCTCTTTAATAAGTCATATTTTACATGTCAGTATGGCCAAGTAATACTTCACTGAGTCAAAATCACGGTTACATAGTTCAAACTGTGTAAGACTAGCTTTCCATAAATTCAATGTAAGCACTCCCTTTTTCAGATGACATTTACGTTGTTTTTAAAAGGCATGTAAGTTAGTAATTTTACACTTGTGTAGGTCAATGTACGTGCTTCCCTGGTGGCCCTGCAGTCAAGAATTGGCCTGCCAACGTAGGAGACACAGGTTTCAGCCCTGGGTCAGGAAGATCCCCTGGAGAAGGAAACAGCAACCCACTCCAGTATTCTTGCTTGCAAAATCCCATGGACAGATCTTGGCAGGCTATAGTCCATGAGGTAGCAAAACAGTGGGACAAGACTTAGCCATTAAACAAAAAGGTCAGTACGTAGAATAAATTTCTAGTAGTGGAATCAATAGGTTAACTGATTATACAAGTGACAAACTCAAGTTCTTATAATAAGTTTAAGTGCACTTATACCCACATTTCAGCCTTTTACAGGCTGTTTGACTTAAGGAGCAATAAATTAGCAAAGAAGCTTCCCCACTAACTTAATATCAGTACCTGTGAATATAGGTATAATATACTATTAGTCCAAGGGTTCGCAGAGTCGAATACAACTGAGCAGCCTAACTGAACACTATTAATAACTGCTTTGTAGAGAATAAACCTATTCTTTGAATACTTATAATGAAATGATCTTCATTGAACTTCCAGTTTCAACAAATTAAAGCCTCCTTCCAATCAAGACAAGTTTGGACTTACAAGCTCATCTTCTGAATATCTGAGAAAATAAACCAGTATGGTAGATTGAGCCCATGTACTGACTTTGCTTTCAGCTACATCTGGGACCAGGTCCTAGCTTTACCATTTAAGAACAGTATGATACTGAACTTCTTGGGCAAGTTACTTAACCTCTCTAAGCCTGACCTATCAGACCCTGTTCCTATCTGAGTTTATTCAAGATGATGAGTACCTACCGACTTCTACTCCTCGTCCTACTTCTGCTTCTACTCCTGTGCCTGTGTCTTGATCTTGAGCGGGAACGAGATCGGATCCGACGTTTTCTTTCCCTGCTTCTGGATCGTGATTTCTTCCTCTCTCTGCTTCTGGATCTTGACTTCTTCCTATCCCTACTCCTGGATCTTGACTTCTTCCGCTCTCTGCTTCTACTGCGATGACGCCTGAAATTAAAGCACACAAATTTTCAGTTATTTAAGAGTTCTGTGTTCAATTATAAACATTGTGAATTATCTGCAGCAGATGCAGCCAATACTCTTGTGTTGTATAACTGAAGTGTTTTAATGAAAGGAGTTACACAAAAAAATAGAGCTTTGTTCTTATTTGATGATGCTTCCTAGAGAATAATGTGATAATGTAAAAAATGTAATGTTTCCTACCCCAATTTAAGATTTAGTTTAATAGTTAGCAGCAAACAAATCCTACACCAGCAATGTAAGAGGACTGTTATATGGGCAAACTATATATAGTTTTCAACAATTTTTTTTTCCACTGTAAAAGACAGATAAATCAAAGTTAAAAATTCCAAATTTTCTAACCAAGATTTTGTTGTGTTGCTCTGTTAATGTAAACCTTTTATGTAATTTAGAAGTTCTGTAGAAGGCATTAATTTAGGAAAAACGACTTACCTTTCACGAGACCTAGACCTTGAGTGACTTCTGCCTCTTGATGATTTTCTTTCTTTGCGTTTGTGTCTATCCTCACCATTTTCAGATGAATTTAGCCGCTCTCTTCCTTTATCAGAAGAATGTTCTTTGTCATTATGTTCCTCAGACTTGTGTCTCTTAGACGACTTATCTTTGGATTCATGTCTTCTTGCCTGTTTTAAGAAGAAGTTGGTTCTTTCAGGAAAATAGTGCAACAAAGAGAGTTAGTATGGGTATCAAAAGCAAAAATGTTGTGATGCAACATTAGTAACCTTAGGAGTGTGTGGCAAATTTAAAAAAAAAGATCTAGTTTCACATCACCCAAATGTTGCAAATATATACTACTAATTTTACTTTTTCCTTATATACCCCCCAAATGCAGTTTTTACCCCCAAGTATTTTCAATATCACAATTAAAACAATGACTTTCAATATTAAAATAATATAAACCATTATTTCAGAAAAACATAAATCCCTCTTATTTCATCTAAAAGGGAAGGACACATGTATCAAATTTTTTTCAAATTTCCAACAAACCTTTTAGAGAAATAGACCATATATATATGTCAACACAACAACTTCTAAATCCAGAGTACATTATAAGTTACAATAATGAAGATAAGGACACAGAACTGCAGCAGAAAATGCATTTCCAATTAGGTAGTTAAGTAATATTAATCTAAGTATTAATATTTTCTGCAATTTCAAATTACTTTACGCAAAGTGTCCTTTTTACATAGCTATACTGCCACATCCTTTCTTAAAGACGGCTCTTGATTTTTCTCCCAATGTCTACACTGTGAAGCAATCACTTTTCATCTTGCAATATCCCAACAGGCTTGGAGTTCTATTACATTTCATGTACCTAGGGTAGAAAATGGCAACCATATCTTTTAATTTTTATGAAATCAAACTAGGTATAACACAATTAATCCCTATACCATTATATAATACATACTTCCCCCATATTCTGAAGAATTATAAAAACTGAGGCTTTTTCTTTCACAACATATGCATTCAGAGACTGAGCTAAATCAATTGTATGATCAAGTCTCCATCTGACACTCACTGAATTACAAAGTGCTAAATGTTAGATTCCCCCACATTAGGATTTGTTAGATCCATCCTATAGCTAAAGCTTACAATCCTGGACATTTCAGAATCACAATTTTAAAGCTAGAAGGAAACTCAGATCCTCTAATTCCCCTTACTTTATATACGACTAAGACCTGAAGTCACAAAGCTACGTATTAGGAGAGTTGAAACCAGACCCCATATTTGATGCCCAGACTACGAGGGGACAGTTAGCTCATAGGTTCCAAACTAGACCTTAGCATATTTCCAAGATTAACTTTTCTTAAAAACAAAAACTAAGTCAAACATTTTGGAACATGCATGATGATACATCTCAAAAGGGTCATAGTATGTAATTCATTATTTTGCAGAACTTTAAGAGACCTGGAGACACGGCTAAAGTTTAGTTTCAATGCCAGTTCTCTGTATGAGCTTATAAAACACTATTTTCTTGATTTTGCCATATGGCGGCAAAGTGGAAAAGCTTTAAGTGGTTAAGGATGCAAGTTTTAGAGTTTATTTTAAACCAGTTTTCCAAACATAACATTACTATTATTTTTAAAAAGAAAAAAACCATTTAAAACCCTTAACTGATTTAAGATATACTTAAGGGAAATAGGAGTTTGAATGACTAATAGTTACCTTATCATGAAGTAGGCTTATTATTTTGCTATCTGAGTCTGCAGCGTCTTCAGTTCAGTCTCTTCGCGCATTAGCACGCTGAGTATGATTTATTATAGAAATGTTATCATGTGAGCTAAACAAAATAGTCATTTTCACAAAAACTCTCCTAAATTAAAAATTTAACAGAGCTTCCATTAGGGGAAGAGGTGAAGTCCCTGTCCACATTTGTTTACGGAGTCCCTTGCCCGGCCCCCATGAGACTCTCCTCCCTTTTGGCTTCTAGTCCTGCTCTTCCTTTGTTGGCTTGCTCCTGTCTTCTCAGGTGGGCAAGTTATCTCTTCTGCAACACAGCTGCTGTCCTTATCCTCAAGTTTGGCTGTCACTGCCACCTTTCCAGCTGTCCCTCACTGACGCTTTTATTTAAAAATTCAGTATTACTATTAGGGAACTGGTTTACTAGTGAAAAGGACTTGTTACCTTCCACAAAGAAAGAGTAGCCCATAGATATCGAGAGTACTGCTACTTAAGAATGATTGCTATTTAAAAATCCTGAGCAGTCGTAAGGCATAAGGAGACTCGGGACTTCAGATTAATGGAAGCTCTGTGCAACAGGCCTAAAAAACCAATTATATTCTCCATATGAAATTTTTATGGTGAATATTTGCACAACATAACATAATAATAGTTTCTGAATGAACTTTTCATATAAACAACTATCTTCTTGAAAAAAATGATGAATCCAAATCATGCTTATTTTATAACTCAATTAAACCTTTTAAATTTCAAGTTTTGGTACTTACCTTGATAATATCATATATTCACACAAACATTTCTACCAAATACTTTACAAGTATTTTAAAGTGCCTATTCACTACAAAGTGTTAATTACCTCTTTGCTTCTGCTCCGGCTCCTGTGTTTTCTTCCTTCATTATCTGTAAACACACAAAAATTCACTATAAACAAACATATAAAGACATCTCAAACATAAATTCCAAAACTCACACAACGTTTCTGTTCACTTGCTTAACTAAAAAAGAAGTTCCACAAAAAGTCCATGTTCTATGACATATGACCAAACAAACTTTTAGGTGGCCACAGATTCTCAGTATTTTACAAAACATTCTGTCTAATCCATCTTGTTTCCTATTACACAGCAAACTTATAAAGAAGTCAAAAGCATGTTACAGTTCAGAAAAGTTCCTTTAAAAAGTAGTTGTGATGATACTGCACAGTTTCCAATGTATAGATAAAAATCACACTTAAACCATTTTGTAGATGATTATCTGTGGGTACAAAAGATAAATAACCAGACCTCGGGTCTTAAAACTTTTATTAAACTCATTTCTATTCTACTTCTCATTTAAGTACCTCATTAAGGATTGATTCATTAGCAATACAGCATGCTTTCTATGCCACAATCAGTCTAGTTTTTATAAAAAGAAGTTAAAGAGCATTTCAAAACACAACTCTTGCTTTCAGAAATACTCTAACATTAAGTTAAAAAGAAAATCAAGGTTAAAAATGTTCTTGTAACTTGTGTCAAAGATGCTGAATTCAGAATACACCACTACCCAGACAGCATCTTTCAAAATTGTTTTGCCTGTGTTAAAAGGACAACATTTAAACCTCTAGGGCTAATATTACTGTGACACAAGTTTAATCATACGATTTGAAAATAATCAAACTTCTGCATGTATTAGGACATTTGTAGTCCTCATAACTGAAAAATTCTCCACCAAATTACCAATGCATTTTTCACTATTCATTTCTCAATTCGAAGAACACATATTAACTGTTATCAGTAAACTAATCTTTTACATTTCCACATGGATTATAAAAATGCTGGTAGCGGTATCATTTCTAGCAATTCTTACCTGACTTTCGTTTTCTTTCTCTTGACTTTGACCGTGATCTTGAATAATGATGCTTTGAGGTTCTAGGAGAAACAGATACATCAGACTGCTCTTTTTTCTTATCTGTATCTGGGGATGTTTTTTCTGGGGCTAGTCCATCTCGTTCAGTGTCACTAGCCTACAAGTTCAAAGAAAAATCTTTGTAAATTCTTAATTGCTTTTAAAATGTTTTCAGGATAGATGTTCTTTAAAAAAATAAAATAAAATAATAAAATAAAATAAAATAAAATAAAATGTTTTCAACTTCTTAAAAGAGAGAAGAAGAAAGACACTTATCAAGAAAGACACTTATCCTTGGGTTTTACACAATTAAAAAAAGAAAATCAAGTAATCAGAACAGCTGATTTCCAAGTGGCTAAATATGCTTTGTACTTGGTAAGTAAGTCTGAGTAAACTGAAACGACTAACCCAATACCAAACAGACATATGTAACTGGATGGATTTTTTAAATTACAATATGTTTTACATCTTTCAAAACAACGAGGAAGAGGAAAATAAGGGTCCAAGTATTTTCAATAAATACTTAAGCAGAGAAGAGAGTCCATTTTAGATCTCTGAATTCATTTAGTTGCCTTTACTACATGAAAGTGAAAATGAAGTTGCTCAGTCATGTCTGACTCTTTGTGACCCCATGGACTGTAGCCTACCAGGCTCCTTCATCCATGGGATTTTCCAGACAAGAATACTGGAGTGGGTTGCCACTTCTTTCTCCAGGAGATCTTCCTGACCCAGGGACTGAACCTCGGGTCTCCAGCATTGTAGGCAGACCCTTTACCATCTGAGCCACCAGGGAAGTTCAAGTTACTACATGGGCATAACTTAAAAAGGCATTTTAAATGAGCTGTGAAAGGTTAAAGTCTGAGGACTGTGAAATCTTAAAAAGCAGAATGCTTCTAGAATATTATACAAAGAAAACACCCCGGAAAATTAACTTATCTGAGAACCCAATCTTAATTTCATTAACCCTCTTTAATGAAAGCCCCTTGGCACAGTGCTTCTCTAAGTCTGCCTCTCCTCACATATGGAAAAATTGTTTCTGCTTTAAAGCATTTTATAAGTTACACAATATAAACTTTAAAAATGGAAAGGAACAATCAAAGTGTATACTCACTCTGAGAGACCTGATTTACCCGAGAGTAGGGTCCTTCATTTAACTATCAGCTCTTTGGTTTCCAGTTTACAAAAGGGAACTTTTTTTAAAGGAAACTTTCTGTGCCTTGATCATGACATAGTACTCAGCACAGTAATCAACCAATAAATGAAGAAACTAATTTCAGTTATTAGTTCTCCATTAAAAAATGTGTTTCTGTAAGAAATTGATTTAAGTCATAGGAGAAACTAGAACCTTAATGTTCTCGAGTCAGATTCTGATAAAAGGCAGGGAAAACAGGTTCAGTCTATGTGGAAGATGGAGATCCATCTGACCAAAGAGGGAATATGAAAGAGTCAATACACTAATATGCTTGAGGAGCTGATTACTTAGGGCATGAATTGGCAAAGTATGGCCCCTAAAAATGACTTTTAGATTTTTAAAAGGGTTGTTAAAACAAGCAAGCAAGAAATGTGACAAGAGACTGTATGCTGTATGTGGTCCACAATGCCTAAAACATTTACCAAGCTGCTCTTTACAGAAACAAATTTGGATTGGATAAATGGTGAATTACTATACATTTTCAGCAGAAGGAATAATCACATGATAATGAACTTCTTCTCTTAGGAAAATTAGTCCAGAAAATAAACACCAAGTAAACTAAATGGACAGTAATTTAACAAGTGAAGTTTGAGAGGCTGCATTATTTCACTGACTTTTTTCTGAGGGTCAAAAATGCACCCAACTCACTCAATGCTGGAATAAACTAATAAATTTAAAGGGAGGGATTTACAGACTGGGTTAGGATGAAAGACATTATGTGTTAAGCGTTTAACAATATTACCAAAAAAACAAGAAACAAGTGGAAGCACGGAACTACTGAGGAGGTTCATTTGCGCATACTTCTTTATGTATGGGTCATATCTGGAGTCAGAACTTTTGTGCAGAAAGGCTCTCATCCCTTAGAATCAGACTCAACTTTCATTCCACAGATGGGATTCAGCAATATGAGCTGACTCACCACAGAAGGTACTCTATCTGCCGTCTACTATTAATATATGATACTCTTAGCACACAATAAGAGGATTCTGATTTTCACACTAACACTGATTATTTTCTTTTATTCTTGTCCTCATCACTATTCTTAAGGATTGTTTCTAACAGGTTTATGCTGTGTGATGTGTCGATCAAGTTACACTGAGTAGAAAATAAAGCAACAGCAAAACTTCAAGCACTGCTCTCTCTTCTCTCAGTGCATGCCACTTTTCTGTCCAACTGAGACAGCATACCTGAAACCACTGGCACCTCTCATTCACTTCTACAGACATCATGACTAGTTAAAAATCTTTCCATGGAAATGCCAGTATCTAGCCCAGGTCTTAAGTTTTCAGTCAGTGGTTTATTTAACTACATGCTTAACATTAAGGAAGTCCAGCAATAGGGAAGCCAAAAGTCCTTGACCTAAAGGAAGGCACTTTATAATACGGGGTAATAACACATCAAACAGCCATTTTCATCTGTAAAATATATACTACAAGACGCCAAGAAAAACCAACGTTATCACTAAATAGATGAATAATAGGTGGCCACTTAGACCACTCTAAGCTTTTATGTTCTTTAGGATATTTTTCAGTAGTTAAGATCTCAATTTAGTAAGTACCTGTATGTAAATCTTAAATGCTAACTGCAAAAATGCCCTTCGCTCTAGCATTTGCTCTATTAGAAAAACATCATGGTTTCTTAAAATGACGCTCAAGACACAATATACCAATGTTTTCGCAGTGCAAAGAGAAGTACATTGGACTTAATACTAGGCTACATCTCCAGGGGATGGTGTCTTTCTATCAAACAAGGCACCAAAGAAACCAATGTTTTTTAAATATCTGAGCTCAGGTAAAACAATATTCTTCCAAGTCACTATTTAAACAAAAGAAAACACTAAATCGAATACTAAATAGCCTGCCGACTGTTTGAAATTGGTTCTAAATCAATTACCAAAAAACCCAGTTCTAATCAAATCGATTAGGAAAGGGGTGACAGGGAGGGGCAGATTAACGATTTCTAATGCCAGATAGAGTACTCCAATGATTAGGCTGAGTAAACTACCAGTTTTTCAATATATGTAATGATCCTATTTATTTTCGAAAGTGAGAAAACAACTTTTTAATCAGTGGAAAAGGATGCAAAATGTTTGCAATTTTCTTTTAACCCGGTAAAGTAAAACGAAATATTCCCACAATAATGCGATCCATCTGGATTGAGTATCATATCCAAAGTAGGCTTATTTTACACAAAAGGTAACTGGAAAACCCTAATTTTCATTTAAAATTAAACGGGCCAGTGAAGGACTCAAATTTAAAATAACGCCAATGATAGGGCTTGATTGTTTCTCGAAGACTTCAAAACGGAGCATCATCAGTCCGAATTCGTAGTTTCAAAGTGTTCTAATTAAATCGAATTTCTACTCCCTTCCAGAAACTCGTTCCCTAGATGCTTACTAAGGAATAAACTAAGGTTTACGCAGACGCAACACTAATTGAAATTTTTCTATTAGAACTGCCTCATTGAGCGTAGGCAAAATGATCGCTCCTAGACTGCTCTCTTTTCGCCTTCTGTCCCTTACAGGCACCGCCTTTCTGACCCAATACTTTTCAGAGACGACCCCTGATCCCTTTTCTCTTTTCCCCAGCCCTCTCCCACTGCGAACATAAATGCTCAAGCTTTAACGAAATTCAATATAACCCACTAACTAGTAAGCTAAACTGCAGTCAGTCCTGTGCGCTAAAAGAA
>SJYA01002444.1:89263-152387 GCA_006410615.1 Neotragus moschatus
GATGGCGGGCGCAGAAGAAGGCCAAGGCGCCATTTTGTCCACACACAAGCGCGGACAGCAGCCCTGGAAGGCCGCTCATCCCTTTTTTGGAGAGTAACAGGAAACTACCCATGATTTTAAACTCAAATTTGGCACCCACCGCCATAGTCCAGAGTCTTGGCCGCAACGGCGGCGCCTCCACTTGCCACTTTTCACAGTACTGGCCGCTTCGACGCTTCGCCACAGACTGAATCGCTCGCGCAAGAGACCCGGATGGCACAAAGGGGAAAAGGCACGGCGCACAGCACAGCTTGCTGGGAGGAAAAGGGGTGGAGATAAGAGTTTCTGTAGCAACGAAGTTAGACGGTGATTGGTTGTTCTTTTGAAGGAGCGGGTAAGGCGGGGAGAGGGCGGGGCCAAGGACGTACCACAGAAGGCTCTGCAAGGATTTCAGAACTGGTGGAATTTAGGGTGGGGCGACTTCCTATTTCGCTTTGAGAGCAATCTTGGCCTCCCCTAGTCGCCGTAGAAGGGGTTGGGCTTGGTTTTCTCCCGCCAATTTAAACCGGTGGCAAAGCCCCCTAAAGACTTTAGGAGCGGTTGTGGGAGCGTGGATGCGGGGGAGGTAAATTTGAGTGTTCTTTAATTTTTTCAATTGCAGGTGAGGAAGGGGAGCCACGCTACTATAGGAGCTGGGGGGTGGCGTGGTTTTAGGTCGAAATAGGAGAAACCTCAGCTCTTTGGGGTTTTTCCTCTTAAGACGGCGGCGGGAGATGGGTTGGAGTTGTTTCTTGCTGGCTCGTGTCTAGCTTAGAGCACTTCAGCAAGGAGGCCTATTTGAAACTTTAATTTCGTTTAACTCGTTTATGTGTTCACTCAGCACCCAGAGGAATCTCAAGCTTAATCACATCACAGGCCTACTTAGTATTTTTTCCACCTTAGTACTGAGGATGAAAGCCAATCTTGTAATCAGGGATTCATTGGTTCCACCTGTTGGTTTAGCCCTCGCACTATCACATTCTTCATATGGCCCTACAGCAGCCCCAAACTCATTCCACCCTCTGCATTTTTGATATTCGGCCTGCATCTTTGTCCCCCCTGAGCCTTGCATAGTTACCTTGTCTTGTTATTCGGATATCAGCTCGGTTGTCATCTCTTTTCCCTCCCAGGTTTTTTTATGCGCCACCCCCCATTCACTTGAGCATTATTTGTAGTTGTGCGTTTACTTATTTTTTTCATAGGGAAGCAGTATAACAGTTAATAACTGGCATGAATTTGAATCTTGTCTAGCGACATCGTTAACTCATTTTAGGTGTCCATGGCCCTTTATTTAGTCCCTGATTCATGCTTCTCAGCTGTAAAATAGATTGTTGTGCAGATTAAATGAGTAATACATTCAAACTATCTTGCCTACTTAATACCGCATTTATTTTTGTCTGTCTTTCCTGTGGGATTTGAATTTCATAATGACAAAGACCTTTTCTGTCTTCTTCACAGATGTATTCCCAGCTCCTAGAACAGTGCCTGACACATAGTAGGCATTCAGTAAACGTTTGTCAAACGAGTGTGACATACCTGGGAGGCTGATAATATTTCTCTGTTCTTACAGATGTGGGACTCTGAAACTCATAGAAGTGTTTACTTCAGCCTGTCTTAATTTCCTCCCAGTTCCCACCTGAACACAGCCACTAAAATTATTGTCTATTCTAATGTGCCTTGTTTTTGTGGCCTTGCTTACACTCCTAGTAAGAGCTCTTCCAATATTTAAAAAGCTCCTGTAACCTTAAATACTAGCTCAAATGTTACCTTCTTCCACCAATACAGTAGTGGGATTAGCTGCACTTAAAAGTGAGTGCTTGCCGAGAAACCAAGCATTGTTTTGTGAACATTTGAAACTGGCAGTGACCTTTCTAGCTATGTACAACTGTATTCCTATTTTATNTACTAGCTCAAATGTTACCTTCTTCCACCAATACAGTAGTGGGATTAGCTGCACTTAAAAGTGAGTGCTTGCCGAGAAACCAAGCATTGTTTTGTGAACATTTGAAACTGGCAGTGACCTTTCTAGCTATGTACAACTGTATTCCTATTTTATAGAAGAGACTTGGGGAACAGAGAGGTAAAATTACTTGCTTGACCACAACAAATTAATAAATGTAAAAGAGCCCCAAGTCAAAAATCATTTCTTTCCTGTACTGTTACCGTCAAAGATTTAAAAAAATATCTCTGAGCAGTTATCAAAACAACTGTAACTATTTGGTTATTTTCCCCTCCAGTCTTGATCCAAGCATTGCTTTTCATTTTAGTTTTCTATGCC
The DNA here is from genome assembly GCA_006410615.1 of Neotragus moschatus. Taxonomy (NCBI): domain Eukaryota; kingdom Metazoa; phylum Chordata; class Mammalia; order Artiodactyla; family Bovidae; genus Neotragus; species Neotragus moschatus. Next base: position 91,560 of record SJYA01002444.1, read on the forward strand.
CTGGAGACCCAGTGAAATGAGTTATTTAAGTCCTTGCTGATGAAATAGTTAAGTGACTCCTAAGGTTACAAACACACTCTTTGGTTCAGTCAGAAGCCTAATCCATTTTTTTCCACCTCTCCTTAACATTTTCATTTATGGTGTAACAATCCTGGAAACATGAGTGGACATGGTTTTTTAAGTTCGTCTGGAACCGTAACGATTCAGAAACTTCGCTGTTTTTTGCTATTCTGGATGAAGATTTTTTTCAAATGAAAGCTTGTTATAATTTCACCTAGGTATACAAAATACTAGAAACTCTAGGACACATTGGTAAGATCGAAATTGCCCGTTTCCCTAAACCAGTATGTTCTTCTCTAGTGATAATCGTAGTTCTAGTTCCATTTATCTTATTGATCCAAAGTGTCTAGTGACCACAGAAATAGCACAGAGAAGTCTCTGTTTATTGGTGTGTATGTATATATATGTATACATATATATATGTTTTTAACAAAGCCTTTTTATTTCCCAAGGAGCTGGAGTCTATGCAACAATGTAATTTGGTCTGATTTTACAGTTGTCATAGGGAAGGCAGTGATTCCTGATCAGGAAAACAATCTCAGAAACATGTGGAATGATATTGAGCTGCTAACAAATGATGATACAGGAAGTGGGTACCTAACTGTTGGTTCAGGAAAAGAACATGGAACCGCTTTATATCAAGTAGATTTACTAGCAAAGATCTCCTCTGAAAAGGTAATGGTTATGTTGCTGTTTTCATTCACAAAATTTTTACTGTGTTTAGTAAGACTGGTAGCCACATGGTAGTTGTTTTATAAATGAGTATAGTCCTTTCTCAGGGATTCAATATTTAGTGTCAGATTACTGGAAATTTCCATCTGAATTCCCTATACATCATTTTAAGGTCGATATTCCAAACCTAAACTTTTCATAGCTCCTCTTGGCATTTTAGAAACACAAATGTATGCAAAAATGATACAGAGTATCTACCACCAGTTTAGGAAGTAAAACATTACCTAGAATTGAAGCAAGTCCCTGGAGTCCCTCCCTGATCCCAAGCTCTTCTCATACTCCTTCCACTGAGGTTGAGATTGTCCTGTCCTTTCCATGAATTTCTCTCTGTATTTTAACTTTGTTCTTTTAATAACTACTCCACCATTCTCACACCAGGCTTGAAACCTTATTCTCTGCCGTGTATGGAAAGTATTGCTGTTTGATTTTCGTTCTCAGTAATTTGTGTTTGATAAAANTCCTTCCACTGAGGTTGAGATTGTCCTGTCCTTTCCATGAATTTCTCTCTGTATTTTAACTTTGTTCTTTTAATAACTACTCCACCATTCTCACACCAGGCTTGAAACCTTATTCTCTGCCGTGTATGGAAAGTATTGCTGTTTGATTTTCGTTCTCAGTAATTTGTGTTTGATAAAATTTTGGTGATCATGATAAAATTTTGGTGATCATCTCTAAACAAGTTTCTTTTAGAGAAAGTACAAATGATCTTCTGTCACAGTATTATAGCCCAGGATTCCTCTACTTCTCATAGTAAGTTAATGTAATGTTTTAATTAGCTGATTAAGGAAAAAAGGTTTAAAAGAAGGAAAGACCAGATAAGATTTGTAGTTTTTGGAGCTAGAAAGGGAGGGGCTGAGTCTCTGGGCTATTGTTCATCAAAGGTCTCAGAATGTAGGCTTTTGACTTTTGCTTCAAATGAGCGTTAAAGACACTAGCAGATAAGAGATTTTCAAAAAATCATTCTTTATGCAACTTGTGTCCTATTGTCAGCCTGTACTGCTTTATGGCATTTGTAAATCATGGAATTTATAAATATTATGAATAATACAAATAAATTTTAGTCCTTGGTATTTATTTGTAAAAGGCAAAAGTGTAAAGAATACTGTAGGTTCTATAATGAGAAAATGGTGTTTTTTTATCTTTTATTATTACCAGCAGCCTTAAAAGATGGAAGTGGCCCAGGCCCCTCTTGATCTGTGAGGGCTACTGTTGAAAAAGAATAGTATGTATGGAGCTTTGAATTCAGTTAAGAACTGAAATTTCATCAGTTATTAGCTTGGGGCATTATTTGTAGCAAATACTGTGTTCGAAACCCATGCTTGCATTTGGTAACTCTTTTTAGGATTTTTCCTTAAAGTTAGGACACAGCAATAAAAAATACCTAGCTGTGCAAGTCAGTGTGTGCCAAATACCAAATGAATGGTACAGACAATACATGTAGTAGGACTTCAGAGAATGGAGAGCTCACTGTGGGTTGGGACAATCTAAGGAGCATTTCATAAACTAGCACCTGACTTGGGCCTTCAGAAAAAAAAAGGGGAAATGAAAGCACAGCTTAACCAAAATATGTGGAATGGAGCCAAATCAGTGCTTAGAGGGAAACTGCATGCATATATTAGAAAAGAAAAAGCTAAAGTCAATAATCTTAAGTTTCCAGTTCGGAAACTAGAAAAAGAAAATGGACTTTCCTTGTGGTCCAGTGGTTAAGACTTTACGCTCCCAATGCAGCAGGCACAGTTTCGATCCCTGGTTGAGGAATTAAAATCCCATTGCATGGTGTGGCCAAAAAAAAAAAAGTCTCAAGGTTAAGAGCAATCCAGGCAGAGAAAATAGCCTGGGTTAGATCCCTAGGAGGTGTAGCACAGTTTCATTGGTGTAACTTTTCACTTTTTGAAGAGGTTAAGATTATAAGAAGAATCAGAATGTAGTTTTCAAGAATACACTTGCAGAAGGTGGCCACTGAAACAGATATAATATGAGCTAATTTATCAAGCATATGATATAGACTAGGTTCCCTTCTAAGCCCTGTGTTGTTCAGTGGCTCAGTCGTCTCCAACACTTTGCAACTCCATGGACTGCAGCATGCCAGGCTTCCCTGTCCTTCACTATCTCCCCGAGTTTGCTCAGACCCGTATCTGTTGAGTCGATGATGCCATCCAACCATTTCATCCTCTGTCACCTGCTTCTCCTCTCCTTGATCTTTCCCAGCATCAGGATCTAAGCCCTTTATATGAATTAATTCATGACTCTCCAAACCAGCCAGTGTTGTGGGCATTATTATTATTGTTTCTGGTTTACTAGAGAGTTAGTTGAGGCATTTGCTTAAGATGACTCAGCTAGTAAGTGACAGCATTCTCAACCACTGAGCTGTCCAACTGGTTTGAGGTACATATGTGTGGGAACATTTAATCAACAGAAGCTGCAAACTGGAGACTCATATTTGGCTTGCAGTGTTTTTTAAAATGTTGACTGAGCTGCCAATATTTAAAATTTAGAATATTTCACATAAAGATGCAGATTTTCTTGGTAAATTGGAAGCTGTGGCCATGCCAGGGTCACCTTACCATGGGGCTTTCATTTTGCTGACTCTAGTTTCTGTAGGGCCTTGTGTCCTTCATTTCACAGTATACCACAGCCTCCCTCCCTGTTGCAGCCCAGACACTGAGACTTTATGCCAATATCGGTTCATTCCTTTGTGTTAACACCTGCTGGTTTCTCCAAGCATAAGGTCAACCCTTAGGAAACAAAGGCTTGTACTTGGGAATGCTTTACCCTGTGCTACAGCAGACAGAGGAGCCTGACGTGCTGTAGCCCACAGGGTTGCAAAGACTTGGACATGACTTTGAGACTGAGCAACAACAGCAGAAGCAACCCTGGACTATATCCCTGTTTTGGGTTCTGATGGGATCAAGATACATCATAGAAAGAAAAGCTTGGGACTTCCCTGATGGTCCAGTGGCTAAGACTCCACGTTCCCAATGCAGGGTTCAAGCCCTGGTCAGGGAACTAAATCCTATATGCTGCAAGTTCGCATGCCACAACTAAAGACCCTGCAGGCCACAAAAAGATCTAGGATCTTGTATGCCACAACTAAGACACAATGCAGCCAAATAAATAAACATCAAAAAAAAAAGAGACGCTTGACTAAGAAGTTATATGGGCTCAAGAGGCCTGTCAAGTGAACGTTTAAACTTGGGTGCTTAGGACTATGATGACATTGATAACTATTGTTAAACATGTATAAATATGCTTTATTTTAGTCCTACTTTTCCCTCCTCCAGGCCTCATTAAATCCAAAAATACAAGCATGCAGCTTAAGTGATGGGTTTATTATTATAGCAGACCAATCGGTGATACTGTTGGACAGTATTTGTAGATCTCTTCAGTTACATCTTACATTTGGTAAGTCTAACGTAATGCAGTAAACAAATTGGAAGTCAACTATATCTCGCTACCAATTTCTACAGCATTGCCTCCTCTTTACTCCATTATTTATAAGACTTGAAATTAAACTGATTTTAAGAAGTGAATCTTGAGTACCAGATGGAAAGGATACTGAGATGATCCTTTCTGTCAGTAAGTCTAGGGAAAAGCATACTAGGAGAGCAACAGTTGATTTGCATGGTTTTTGTATTAGTAGAAAATTGGGCTTCCTTGGTGGCTCAGTGGTAAAGAATCCGCCTGTAATGCAGGAGACAGGTTTGATCCCTGGGTCAGGAAGATCCCCTGGAGCAGGGCATGGTAACTCATTCCAGTACTGCCTGGAGAATCCCATGGACAGAGGAGCCTGGTAGGCCACACAGTCCGTGAGGTTGCAGAGTCAGACACGACTGAAGCGACTTAGCACACATGCATGTTCAAGTTCCTGGATCTTGTGCATAATTTCAATACCATCAAGAGATATTTGAATACTTCTAGACAATGGCACCCCACTCCAGTACTCTTGCCTGGAAAATTCCATGGACGGAGGAGCCTGGTAAGCTGCAATCCATGGGATCACGAAGAGTTGGACACGACTGAGCGACTTCACTTTGACTTTTCACTTTCATGCATTGGAGAAGGAAATGGCAACCCACTCCAGTATTCTTGCCTAGAGAATCCCAGGGATGGGGGAGCCTGGTGGGCTGCCGTTTATGGGGTCGCACAGAGTTGGACACAACTGAAGCGACTTAGCAGCACTATAAATGTTTAAAAAGTGCTTAAAATAAATAAAAAGTGATTATGAGTGAATTCCTATTGGATTAAAGAGCTTTAAGTATGTATATGCAAATATGGACTTAAGGGTAAACTAAGGGACAAACAAATCAGAGGTTTTGTTAGAAAATAGGTGAAAATATTGTGAAACTTCTGAAATTTTGAAAGAAATTGAAGTGTTTGTGTGAGAACAGCTGAAAATTAATGACTTATTTTAAAACAAAACTTAGCTGAAAAGGAATTAGAAGGTATGCACATGAGAACAAAATCTTGATCTCAACATGTAGGAGGAAAACTCATATTTTGTATAATCTTAGCATATCTACCCTGATGGGGCCACAAGATTCAGTTTTACCAGTGGAAAGTGACACTGTCTACATATAGTACTCTGTGTACAGATATTGTTAGTGAATAATTTTAGTTATAAACAATTTACATTCTACTGCCTTTAGTCTTAGTCTTCCCCTTGCAGGCTTCACTTCCCCCTGGCCTTCTTGCTGTTGTGCAGACAATAACTTTCTCACCTCCTTCAAATTTTTGTTTAAATCTCACAAAGGGAGCTGTCCTGAGCACACTAGTTAATACCACATGACTTCAAGCTCTTTCCCTCCTCTGTATCACCTTTGTTTGTGTCATATAATTAGATTGTTGTGTTATCATCTATTTCTGCCTTAGCATTTGAGTTCCATGAAGATGGGACGCTTGGTAATATTCTCAGATATATACAAAAGGCCTTGAACAATGCTTAGCCTATCTGTGCTCAGCAAATATTTATTGACTAAGAGTAGCATTCCTTTTGACATTAATCACTACTTTCCTGAAATATTTAAAAGAAGCTTCTTAAATAGTTGACTTTTAATAACAAAATTTGCAATTCTTTGTATTGAAAATAAACATTTTTGGAGGAAGCTTGGCATAACTTTGATTTGAAATTTTCAGATACTGAAGTGGATGTAGTTGGCCTGTGTCAAGAAGGAAAGTTTCTTTTGGTTGGGGAGAGAAGTGGCAACCTACATCTTATTCATGTAACATCAAAGCTAACATTACTCACCAATGTAAGACCTTGTTATTACCTTGTTATGTTTTTCATCTCCATTATCTAAATTCTAAACTATCTCTTAGGTAAAAACTCTAGCAAAGCATTGCTTGATTTGTGTTTTAGATTAAAAGAATAATGCTTCTTAACATTGAATTTAAGAAGCTTAGAAACTGAAAAAAATGCACAACCTAAAAGTTGAGAATTACGTTTTATTGGGTGGACTTTCTGAGAACTTCAAGCCCAGGAGGCAGTCTTTCAAGATAGCTCTGAGGGACTGCTCTGAAGAAGTAAAGGAGGAGCTAGGATATATAGGAGTTTTGCAAGACAGACCATATAGTCGGAACGTCAAAAGAGTACTGTTAACTAAAGAAAATCAGGTATCTCAGGTTAATTAATTTAGTGTTTTCTGTGTATGGGAAGATGCAAGAGTGGGCTCACTGAAGTCATTCCTTGATATATGCACCTTTACCACCCAGGGCCAGTATCAAGTGCTTCCCCATCCAGAGTCCCCTCGGTATACACTTGGGAGTAGCTGCCGTGGCTGAGGGCTGGCCAGTGGACAGCCTGTTCATCTCCATCCTGAGTTCCCTCATGGCTGGATGTGGCTGCAACATCCTTTGTTTGCTGATATGGCGGGCAACATTTTTTAATCCACAAAGCATATGATATATAAGTGCAAAACTGAAAAATTACAGTTTGAAGCCTGTATACTTGTCTATAATAGTTTCCTATTTCAAGACTAAAATGTTTGGGATATAGGTAGAATTATTACTAATGATAATTGATAATCCTCGAGTTTAAAGAAAATAAGCTTTGATTGTATTTTTCTGGGTTTAATCTTATCATTTGATATTAATTTGTAATTAGGCATTTGTTCAGAAAGCTAACGGTGAAAATCAGTGTACTTATCGGAATCTTGTTATTGAGAAAGATAGTTCAAGTGAGGGTAAGTTTTTAAATTTCTTTTTTAATATCTTCTTAATAATGTTCAGTCAAAAAATCAGATTTGTACTTAATATATTAGATAAATTAATTTGCGCTAGGTGGCTCAGTTGGTAAAGAATCCGCCTGCAATGCAGGAGACCTGGGTTGGGAAGATCCCCTGGAGGAGGAATTCAACCCACTCCAGTATTCTTGCCTGGAGAATCCCCATGGACAGAGGAGCCTGGCGGGCTATAGCCCATGGGGTCACAAAGAGTGGAACACGACTGAGTGACTAACACTTACACAAAGTTAAACTTTTGGGGTGCAATTAATATTGTTTTAAAAAATAAGTTTGTTTTAGATCTTTTCAGAGGCTTAAATGTTAACTCTTCTTAAATAATATATCCTAAACTTTGTTATAGTTTTAAGAGTTCTATAGATAATTAAGGATACATAATATTCTTTTAAAATGTTCTTATGAATTTTAGTATATTGTACTACTTTTTAACAAATGTTAACTGGACTTTTATTTTGATGTAAGCTGAGATTATTTTTTCTGGCAAATGAAGTTTGGTTTATAAAAGTTTCTAAGAAGTAATTTTGTTTTTACAGATAATTTACCAACTCTGTATAAATAACTTTTATCTGTGTTGCTATTATATTATTTGGTTATTAGACTTTAAATGAGCAAATGGACATATTTTTAAGCTAGATCCAGACTCTGGTTTAAATTTTATATTGATGTGCCTTTTAAAGAAGCTGGCTTGATCTTATTTTAATAGATACCTATTATATGCTGCTTCTTACAAACAATGGACTTTTTTATATTACGAACCTACAGCTTGTAAAAATTCAACAAGGTGAGTAATGTATTATTTTCTTATTAGCTGATTTGCAGTGAAATTTTTTTTGAGCAAAAGGCTCTTTTTTAATCAATAATTTTATTAATTTTTTGTTTTCACTGGGTCTTAGTTGGTGAGCATGTGCTTTCTGTATTTACAGAGATCAGGAATTCTGCTCTCCTGTTGCAATGTGTAGGCTTTTCATTGTTGTGGCTTCTCTTCCTGTGGAACATGGGCTCTAAGGGTGCATGGGATTCAGTAGTTGCAGTTCCTGAGCTGTAGAGCACAGGCTCAATAGTTGTGGTGCACAGGCTTAGTTGCTTCTCGGCATGTGTTTTTTTTAACACATAATTTTATTTATTTATTTTTTGGCTGTGCTAGGTCTTTGCTGCTGTGAGGGCTTTTCTCTAGTTGCGGTGAGTGGGAGCTACTCTCTGCATGTATCTTTCATTGTAGTGGCTTCTCCTGTTGGGGAGTATGGGCCTTAGGGCACACAAGGCTTCAGTAGTTGCAGCTCCCCGCTTCCAGAGCACAGGCTCCATAGAGTTGTGGCACAGGGGCTTAGGTGCTCACTGGCATGTGGGATCTTCCCAAACCAGGAATTGAACCTGTGTCTCCTGCATTGGCAAGCATAGTCTTTACTGCTGAGTCACCAGAGAAGCCCCACAGCAATATTTCTTATGAGTTTTCCAAGTAATTTTAATATAGTCTCTTTGAGAATATTTTAGTGTAACTATTCTTTGATACTGGGTAAACTTTGAGTATTTGTAATATACTTATTCTCCAAGTTAGGGCTGCAACAGAATCTGAAGAAATATTTATTTATAGCCTTCGAGGACTTTACTACTTAGTCGGAGAGACGAGCAATATGCTAGCATAGTAATAAATGCTTTTTGCTGGAATGAATGAACCTGTAAACTGAAATGATTACATTAATAATTAATAATACAGAGCAGTAATCTAGAGTGTGTTAGTGAATTGTGTGGATCTTATATCCCTCTGAGTTGGCAGAGATTGAGGAATTGATTCCAGGCATGTATTCAACAATTGTTTTTTTTAAAGATCTACTATGTGCTAAGAAGCCTTCTCAGATGGCACTAGTGGTAAGGAACCCGCTTGCCAATGCAGGAGACATAGGAGATAAGAGTTCGATCCCTGGGTTGAGAAGATCCCCTGGAGGAGGGCATGAAAACCCACTCCAGTATGTTTGCCTGGAGAATCCCATGAACAGAGGAGCCTGGTGGGCTACAGTCCATAGGGTCACAAATGTCACAAAAAGTTGGACCCAACTGAAGTGATTGAGCATGCGTGCATACATATGCTAAGAATGTGCCAGATCCTGGGGATATGAGGAGATTGAAGATAAAACGGTTCTCTAAAGTTTGATGAAGGAGCCAGACAAGTGAAACAGCTCTTCCAAAATGGAGTGCAAAGTGATGAAGACATCACAGGTAGCACTTCAGGGCTTGACTAGGAGAGTTGGGACAGGGAGAAGACTCTGAGTAGGAAGAACCTTGGTGAGCAAATGTGTGGAGAGGCACTATAAGGATGTAAGACATGCTGGCAGGTGCCCTGAGTACAACATGCCATCACAGTTTATTTCTTTGGTCAAGGGCAAAACTGAAAAGTTCACCAGCACTTTATTAACTTCTGACCAGTTGTTCTTCTCACTAGATTGTATATAATTTCATCTTGAGACTCGTATGTATTTAATGTCATAGTATAAATTTAGCCTACTTTCTCTTTTTTTCATGCAGCAATTGAAAAGGCAGACTTCAATACAGCTAAGATGGTAAGAAGACAAAACCATACTGTCTTCTGAAAACTTAAGTGCCAGTTTAAAAAAGTGTTTCTGCATAATTGTCTGATGGTTGATTTTGGGGAATTAGCATGATGAAACATTTTAATGACATTCCCATTAAAAGATACATTTGTAACTTTATTTAACTGATTTTTATCAATCTTTCCAAGGAGTTTGGAATATGGAGCATATAAATAACATTCTTATTTTTTTTTAAATCTTGCAGTTACAAGGACAAATCAAGTCCAGCTTTATTTCTACTGAGAATTATCATACTCTCGGTTGTCTTAATCTTGTGGCTGGTGATTTAGCAAGTGAAATTCCTGTGATAATTGGGGTAATTCTTTTTTTAATAAAATTTCAAATTTCTTGTTCTGCAATGTTTCTTCATTAAAACATAGTTTTGGTAAAATTGTGAATTTGTAGTCTATAGCAGAAACGGAAATTAGAAAATTTCATGAAATTAACTCAATAAGTTAACTATGTTTCTACATTGGAAAAACTAATTGCATCTTATTTTCACTAATCTCTACCTGACATTTAGCATGTCTTTCAGTTAGGGCTTCCCAGGTGGCTCAGATGGTAAAGAATCTGCCTGTAATACAGGAGACCTGGATTTGATCCCTGGGTCCAGAAGATCCGTGCAAGAAGGGAATGACTTCCAGTATTTCTGCCTGGAGAATTCCATGGAGAGGAGCCTGATGGGCTGTATAGTCTATGGGGTTGCAAAGAGTTGAGCAACTAACACTTTCACTTTTCACTTCAGCTATGAGTGCAGTAGCAGCGAACAAAACATCTAATATATTCATGGAGTAGGCAAAACTTCTATATTATATTATTACAGCATTTTCAACATTTTTGCTTGCCAAATTTATATATTAAGCAGGCATTTTCCCCCATCTAGTGAGTGTATCCTGTTCAGTATTTCATCGGGCTTCAAATAATTTGAAATGAATATTTATGAATTTTTTTCAAATAGTTATTTTAATGACAATACTTCATCAAGCACTGTATTTATCTCATAATTCTAGAGGAAGTCTTAAAGCTTATCTGGTGTCTCTAAGTTGCCTGAACGTGCCTGCTCCTTATTAAATGTTCATGTGGTAGGAGTTCACTGTTCTTTCCATTCTGTTCTGTTGAAAACTAAGAGAGGAACAGGATGATAACAGCTAGCTGAGCTTGAATATATATAAATATATTTTGAAATTAGTCACATGTACAACTTTGATGTTTCTACTTGGAAGAGAACTTGGGTCTAAAACCAAGTTTGTAATTGACATACTGTTTTCACTTTTGTAGGGAACTGGCAATTGTGCATTCTCAAAATGGGAGCCAGATTCTTCAAGGAAAGGGATGACAGTTAAGAGTGTTATTGATTCAGAGATTATCAAAGGTAAAAATAAGTTAATGAAACTACTTTTGGTAATTGAAAGTGAGTTGTTATTTTCATGTCAATATGCTAAGTCTAGCATGTGGGCCATTTTATTTTAGCAAATAACTCTTAGAAACAAACCAGCTTATTAGTCTATGATTGTTTGCATATTTGACTTCTTGGAGTGTTGCAGTTGTTACTCTTCATTTTGGGAGGTTTTTGTTTTAGTAGTCATCCAGAAAAGTAGAGGGGAGGGAATAAATGGGAGTGGAAACTTCTTGTTTAAGTGTACTTCTGCCTTTTCATAAGTATGTTAGCTTACTGTCTTAAATATGGCAATACGTAACCCAGAAACGTAGTCCTTACACACCTTGCTTTCTCTTTTGTAGGTGCAAAGAAGTTCCAGCTAATAGACAACCTACTTTTTGTTCTTGATACCGATGTATGTTTCTGATACTTCGCCTTAAGTATTTTCACTTGGTATTATATTTAACAGTGGAAATGTTAAACTTAACCAAGACAAGGACTTTAGCTGGGGTGAATTACTGTCTTGTGTAATGTACTTCATTTCAGTTACATATCAAAAGATAGATTCCCAAATGTAAATTTTTAGTCATTGAAAGGAATTATCAATGAAATGTCTCTTTTGCAGAACGTGTTGAGCTTATGGGATATTTACACCCTAACTCCCATATGGAACTGGCCTGTCCTTCATGTAGAAGAGTTTCTTCTCACCACAGAAGCAGAGTCACCTTCATCAGTCACCTGGTACATTATGACACTCACATTGATTTCCCTTCTGTTAGAACCAGGTTTCTTGCCTGGTTCTGATCAGATCTTTGCTACCCCGTGGTCTATATAGTCCATGGAATTATCCAGACCAGAATATGTGACTGGGTAGCCTTCCCTTCTCCAGGGACTCTTCCCAACCCAGGGATCGAACCTAGGTCTCCCGCATTGCAGGCGGATTCTTTACCAGCTGAGCCACCAGGGAAGTCCCATTATGTGTTACATTCCAAATAACTGTGAACAGACTGACAGGGTAAAGACCATTTCATTGTTAGCCATTAAAAACAAATAGGTTAGGCAATAACCTCCAAGTGAATGTGTTAGAAAGAGTGTCAGTCTAGGCCATAAACATTGAAAAGTCAAATTCATTATCTTCTGTGTGAATAAATTTTTATACAAGGATATCACTTTGACTTAGCTTATGTCTAGCAACTGGCTTATGTGATTCACTTAAACCTTCTTTTCTCTTTCAGGCAAGGGATTACAAATCTCAAATTAGTGGCTCTGACAACTACTACTAATAAGGTTTGGGAGAATTTATTTCACATTTGTCCATATTGTGTGTTAGAAATAGCATTAATACAAAACTGATTGTTAAGTAGTGCTCGAAATATATTAGCTCTTAGTTCACACAGGTACTTGATAGATCAGAAATAACCCTGCAGAACTCTTTTTTTCTCATGTAAAAAAAAAAAAATAGTATAAATCTATGTTCTATACTTTAATTGGAGCATTTCCACAAGAAAATGCTTATTATAGTGATACTTCATAGTTCTGACACTGAGGAATTACATTTGCCTTACATTTACATTTGTCTTCCAAATTACATTTGCCTTAGGTTCAAATTGTAAAATGGACTCCAGGTAGCAGATTTAGAAGATGGGATAGGATATAATTTTATATGTAACCTTTAAATAATACAGTAACAGATTTACTTATATTTTCATTTAACTTTGTATCAAATGTTTTCATCTGTGTCCTGGATTGTGAAGTGCTGTCTTGTGCTTATAGGTTTATACTGACCTAAGAAATTCATTGCTGTCCTATTTTTCTTAGATGAAAAACCTCGTGGTCTGTTCATTACCTGCGATGGAAATACTGTATTCTTTGGAAGTATCTAGTATTTCTTCTCTGGTGCAAACAGGAATTAGCACGGTAAGATCACATGTATTTGAACTACTTTATAGCAACAACAACAAAAACAATTAAGAATAACTGAATCAGGGGGTTCAAGATTGGGAACTCATGTACACTTGAGACGGAAAATTTTAATTAATAAAAGAAAAGAAAAGGAAAAAAAAAAAAGAATAACTGCGTCAAGAATGAGTGGAATTTAGTGGAATACCTGGATAGATCTCAGGTTTATAACCATATTTATTGTTATCAGAGGTCCTGAGACACATTTATTTGTAGGAGGTCAGTTTTCATTTAAAAAGACAAGAAAATTAATTGACTAAGACATCAGTCAATTGGATATTCAATTTTCTTGTCTATTCACAGGGAATATAAACGTTAATTTGGGAGAGGTTATCACTTTTTACTTATTTTTTAACTATTATCCTAAAAAAATTTGTTTTACTACGTTTCATCTCTTTTATACATACGCCCTGTATTTTTTCCAAACCATTTGGAAATTACTTGCAGACATCATAACCTCTCATCTCTAATTTCAGCAGGTATCTCCTAAAGAGTTAAGCCATTCTTCTAAAACATAGTCATCACACTCACAACATTTAACATTAGTGCAATATTATTGTGAAATATGCCATCCAAATTCAAATTTTGCCAATAGTGCCAATTACTTGAGAACTTTTTTTTTTCCCTGACCTAGGATTCAGTCAAGCATCACAAATTGAATTTTGTTGTTGTGGTCACATGGTGGTTTACCTTAATCTAAAATTTCCCTAGTCTTAGTTTGATCTTTTCTGACACATTTTCTTGAGTACTAGTAGAATGGTTGAATGTTCCTCCATTTGGATCTGTCAGCCTCGTGATTAGATTTGTGCTAAGCTTTTCTGGCCAGAATCCTGCATAGGTGATACTGTGTCCTGACTGGATCACGTTAACGACTCAAGTTTACTCGTCTTGTTATTGGTGCTGTTAAATTTGATCACTTGGTTAAAGCAGATCTACCAGATTTCTTCCTTGTAAAGGTATACGTTTCCCCCTGGCAATTAGTAAGTAATTTCTGTGGTACTATTTTGAGACTATGGGAATATTCTTTTCCTCAACAGTTTTTCCCAGTAATTTTAAAATCAACTGATGGATAATTTCTGCCTAAACCAGTTGTTACTATAGTAACTATAAAGTGAACTGATTCCATTTCTCAATTTTAAACATGTTTTTGCTCTTGTAGGATACCATATACCTTCTGGAAGGAATTTGCAAAAATGATCCAAGGTAGGTCACATTTTGTTTATCAGATACATCATTAAATAACAGCACAGTTAAAATTTATTTACTAATATTAAATGACAAATGTCAATATTAAAACGTTTTTTTCAGTCTGTCTGAAGATTCGGTCTCTGTTTTAGCACTCAGATGTCTTACAGAAGCTTTACCAGAAAACAGGTAACTTCTCCTTTTCTTCTAAGCCTTACCTTAATGAAAGACTCGAATTCCCTGATTAATAAAAATTTTACTGAAATTTCTTTTCAACTTTTCAGATTGAGTCGGTTACTTCACAAACACAGATTTGCTGAAGCTGAGAGCTTTGCCATTCAGTTTGGACTAGATGTTGAGGTAATTATTCATGCATTCATTCATGCATTGAAAGCATTTCTTCATGTACTAGATAGAGGCTGAGGAGACAAACAGGTAAAACATGATTGAAATTTAGTGTGATCAGACCTGTAATTAAGATATGACGAAGATAGAGTAAGGGATTCAAAGGAGAAATTGAACTTTTAAGTAGGGTGGGAAGACTTCCTGGAGAAGGTAATTTTATGTCATATTTTGAAGATATCCCTGATAGTCCTGGGAGAGGAAGGGAATTATAAGTGTTAGGACACATGAAGAAAGTGAGGGATGGGACTTTCCTGGCAAACCAGTGGTTGGGGCTTCGCCAACCAAAACAGGTGGGGTTGCAGGTTTGATTCCTGGTCAGGGAGCTAGGATCCCTCATGCGTGGAGGCTGAAACACCAAAGCATGGAGCAGAAACAACATTGTAACAAATCCAGTGAGAACTTAAAAAAGAAAAATTCATGCCTTATTAGAAAGAAATTCACACAGATATTAAAAAGAAAGATAGTGAGGGAGTCTTATGGTTTCCAGAAACTCCTAGTAATTAGTCAGGACTAGCATATAGGTTCAATGTGCATAGAAAGAAAAGGAGATGATGGAGAAGGTCAGAGTCTGGAGGGCTTTGTGTGTACTGCAGAGGATTTAGGTTTTGTTCTGCAGGTGATAGGGAGCTACTAAGAATTTCGCTATGTAAAGAGGGGAAATTGATAATGGGATTGAACCCGTATCTCAGTTGGAAAACTGAGCCAGTGCAACGAGGTAGAGACATACAGGAGGGAAGGCCAAGAGAGGTGTATAGAGGGAAGAAGCAGTGGGGCTCAGTGATCAAACAGGGGTTGATAATGTCGGGAAGGGACTTGCAGGACTCTGCTCAGCACACTAGTTGGAATGTGATGATATGACTTAAAATGAAGAGTGTTGTGGAAGAGTTAGAGATAACATATAAAGGGTTCTGCCTATGAACATTGCGTGTGCGACTTCCCTAGTGGCTCAGTGGTAAAGAATCTGACTGCCAATGCAGGAGATGTGTGTTCAATCCCTGGTTCAGGAAGATCCCACATGCCAGTGAGCACCTAAGCCCCTGTGCCACAACTCTATGGAGCCTGTGCTCTGGAAGCGGGGAGCCGCAACTACTGAAGCCTTGTGTGCCCTAAGGCCCATACTCCCCAACAGGAGAAGCCACTACAATGAAAGATACATGCAGAGAGTAGCTCCCACTCACCGCAACTAGAGAAAAGCNTGTGGAAGAGTTAGAGATAACATATAAAGGGTTCTGCCTATGAACATTGCGTGTGCGACTTCCCTAGTGGCTCAGTGGTAAAGAATCTGACTGCCAATGCAGGAGATGTGTGTTCAATCCCTGGTTCAGGAAGATCCCACATGCCAGTGAGCACCTAAGCCCCTGTGCCACAACTCTATGGAGCCTGTGCTCTGGAAGCGGGGAGCCGCAACTACTGAAGCCTTGTGTGCCCTAAGGCCCATACTCCCCAACAGGAGAAGCCACTACAATGAAAGATACATGCAGAGAGTAGCTCCCACTCACCACAACTAGAGAAAAGCCCTCACAGCAGCAAAGACCTAGCACAGCCAAAAAATAAATAAATAAAATTATGTGTTAAAAAAAACACTGCATGTAAGGGATCTTATAAAATGAGGCTCTCTGATAGGAACCTGGAGAGTGATCTGAGCTGAATCTGGAGGTGGATAACACAGAGGAATGGCCCTGACCTCTCAAGGAGAATGTGGAGAGTCAGAAGAGATCTGAGTATGAGATACAGGGCACCACCACACAGGACATAGAGGAAGAAGGGCGATGAAGACATTTGGGAAGAAACCCACATAAATGTGCAATTGAAGAAGCCAAGGAAGAAGAAACTTTGAGGTTTAGGGAAGAGAATCCCTGGCAGTCCAGTGGTTAGGGCTTCTTGCTTTCACTGCTGAGGGCCTAGGTTCAATCCTTGGTGGGGGAACTATGGTCCCATAAGCCATGAGACGTGGCCAAAAGACAAGAAGTTGAGTGGAGAGTGATCAGCAGTTGCAGATTAAATCAAGCATAAAAACAAAGTTGTTGAATTTGGTGATGAGGAATTCATTGATAGCCCCTGAAAAGCCATGGTAAGTAATGAAGGAGGAAGCCTAGTGGTAGTGAAGAACTGATATTTCCTTTGTGGATGGTGAGTATCTACGTGTTTGTTGTTTAAAAAATGTAGCATTTTGGAGACTTCCCCACTGATCCAGTGGCTAAGACTCCGGTAATCCCAGTGCAGGGGGCTCCAGTTTGTGGTAAGGGAACTAGATCCCCACATGTTGCAACTGAGAGCTTACATGCTGTGGCTAAAGATCCTATGTGCCACAAAGACCTGGCGTAATCAAATTTAAAGAAATAGGAATGGAAAAATGTAACCTTTTCTATTATATAATGGCCTAAATGGGAAAAGAACTTGAAAAAGAGTAGATGGAGTGTATATGTGTAACTGAATCGTGTTGCTGTACACCTGAAATCATCACATGTTAATCAACTATACTCCAATAATAAAAAGGTTTTAAATATAGCATTTTAAAACACGCAGAATTCCATTTATTGTTTAAAAGTGTATATGAGTAAAGAAGTAAGTAAGTTAATGGGATAACAAGCACCAAAATTAAGATAACAAATATTTCTAGTTCAGGGAAGGAGGATGACGTGTTTGGAAGATGAGAATGAGATCTTAAACTATATTAGTAACTGCTGCGGCCAGCACAACAGGTAGGGAATCGAAAGTGGTCAACACACAGTTTGGGAAAAAGAAACTAGAGACAGATTTAAAGTCTTAAAGATGGGACCGGGGGCTCAAGACCTCTTCTGTCAAGAGCCCTGTTCCTTGGAGCCACATCACTTTTATTTATTTATTTTTTTTGAGTGATAAATATACAGGTATTTGTTATATTTTTATCTTTTTAAACATCTGAGAGTTTCTAATTTTTAAAAAGGTAAATAGAGCAAAAAAGCAAAACCAGTGAAAGGTGTTTTCAGGTACTGGAGACACAGAACTAGAGAAACTACTCTTTCATATCTTTTTTTTTCTTAATTTTATTTTTGTCTTTTAATAAAATGGGTGTACATGTGTTTGTATGTACATCATGTGTACATATCATTTTTAGTTTTTGGACAGCCCATGTTAAAATTGGTATTTTGTTTATAAGAAAGGAACCTGAAGTACTTCCCTGGCAGTCCAGTGATTAAGACTCCATGCTTTCAAAGCAAGAGGCTCTTGTTTGATCCCTGGTTGGGAAACAGATACCACACGCCACATGGCCAAAAGATAATTAAATAAAATTAAAAGAAAAAAGAAACGTGAAATTTTGGCTTTGCCTGTATTCAGGTTGTTTCTAGCTGCTAAAGAACCTTTGATGGAAAACTAGACATGAAACGTAATTGTGTGGTCATCTTCTAAAAACCAGCTCCATTTATTAAAAAATTTTTTTAAATTAATTTGGCTGCACTGGATCAGAGTCGCAGAACACGCGGTCTTCAGTCTTTAGTTGCTGTATGTGGGATCTTTGGTTGCAGAGTGCAAAGTCTTAGTTGTAGCATGTGGGATCTAGATCTCCGACCAGGATCAAACCTTGGCCCTCTTCATTGTCAGCATTGAATCTTAGCCACTAGATCACCAGGGAAGTCCCTGCATTAACTTTTGAACAGCAAAATTTCAGATCCTCTCTTGAGTTTCAGGTTTTTTGGAGGGGGTTTTGAAATTTTTATTTTGTTTACTCATTTATTTTTGGGTGTGCTGGGTCTTCATTGCAGCATTCTGGCTTTCTCTAGTTGTAGCACATGGGGGCTTCTTGTAGAGCACAGGCTCTAGAGTGTTCAGGCTCAGTAGCTGTGGCTCATGGGCTTCTCTAGTTGTGCCGTGCAGGCTTAGTTGCCTCATGGCATAGGGATCTTAGTTCCCTGACCAGACATTGAACTTGATTCCCCTGCATTGGAAGGTGAATTCTTAACCACCAGAGCACTTGGGAAGTCCCAAGTTTAAGTTTTCTCAGCCATACAATAGGGATCTTAGTATTAACCCATAGGATTATGATGAGGTTCAAATGCTTACTTCAGTTTTTATGAGAATTAACTGAGATAATTTACATAAAGATCATAGTACACTACTGGTCACTGTCTAGTGAGGACTCAGTAGAAATGATTTACATAACTTTGCAATCTGGATTACCTTTCAGTTATCTAAGTGTTACCTTCTTTAATGCTTTTTTTAAAAATTTTATTTATTTGGCTACACTAGGTCTTGGTTTTGGCATTCGGAAGTTTTAGCTGCAGTATGTGAAGTCTAGTTCCCTGACCAGGGATTGAACCTAGGCCCCTGCTTTAGGAGCACAAAGTCTTACCCAGTGGACCACCAGGAAAGTCCCAATGCTTATTCTTGAACTACATGAATATTCACTTTTTTTCTTTTTTTAGCATACAGCCTAAGGTTTCATCAACAAGTGTTATTTTGCTTTAGGTTTCTTGATGTGGCATGTTTATATTACAGCTTGTTTACAAAGTAAAATCAAATGATATATTGGAGAAACTAGCTTTGAGTTCTCTGGACATCAGTGAACAGACTGAATGGCAAAAACTTGTAAATGAAGCTAAGGAAAATCTACATAAAATCCAGGTATGTTTTCGCTGTTGTATACTAGAATATTCAGATTGATGGACTGATCTGCATTGTGTTGCCTTACCATGCCTGGCATTTATGCAACAGGATGATGAGTTTGTGATGAATTACTGCTTGGAGGCTCAGTGGATAACCTATGAAACCACCCAGGAAATGCTAAATTATGCCAAAACCAGGGTAAGTTTTTCTAATGTTTTTTTATGTTACTTTGTCTTATGCAAAAGAAATAATTTCCAGAAAGCTGAATTGTTTTTCTGTCAGTGATCTTTTTAAAGTACATTTTTAATATATATCTATATATATATATATATTTTTTTTTTTTTTGCTATTCCAAATGATGCCATTTTTTTTGCTATAGATTGTTCTTCTCACTGATCTTTGAAGGAATACTATTGCTAGTTATATTCCTTAAAATCAAGGTGTAACAGATGGGCAAAATGTGAGCTGTTTTCATGAAATGCATCCTTTTTAAGATATATAATGTCTTTATTAATCTCAGAGTTCAGTGCAACTTAATTTTTAAAAATGATTTTTTACTTTAATTCACAGAAAGGAGAACCTGATATAGCCAATATTCTAACTATGTTTCTTACTCATCTTAGCTTTTGAAGAAAGAAGATAAAACTGTTCTTGTCTATTCTGATGGCTTAAAAGAGGTAATTGCATTAGATTTATAGGTTAATTTGGGGATGAATGTACTAATAGAATATGCTTTTGAATTCAAGATAAGTCTGTACTTTTTAAAGAGCAAGTTACTTTAATACATTTTTGCTTATTGCAAAATGGGAATAATAATAGTACATAAGGGTTATTTTGAAATCAAATGAAATATTTCCTCAAGTATTTTTGCATAGTGATTGCTAACTCAAATAATTATAAATTATGATGACAATTACGGTGTCAAAAAATATATGTGTATGTACATGTACATACAAATCTTCCTAGACTTATGATGGGGTTATGTCCTGACCAACCCATCATTAAGCTGAAAATAATCGTGTCAAAAATACATTTAAGGGACTTTCCTGGCAGTCCAGTGGTTAAGACTCCATGTTCCCATTGCAGGGGGCACAGCTTCCATCTCTGCTTGGGGAACTAAGATCCTGCATGCCGCATGCAGATTTTAAAAAGAACATATAATGCACCCAACCAACTGAGCATCATAGTTTGGCCTCGCCTACGTTAAATGTGCTCAGAGACTTACATTAGCTAGAGTTGGGCAAAATCACCTGACTCAAGGCCTACTTTGTAATAAAGTGTCAAATATAGCTCATGTAATTTATTGAATACTGTACTGAAAGTGAAAACACAAAATGGTTGAAAGGATATCAGTTGTTCAGGACTATGTGGCTGAAGGGGAGCTACAGCTTCTTAATTCTTCCCAGCATCACAAGAAAGCATTGTCTTGTATATTGTCATTAACACAGGAAGAGATCAAAATTTGAAGTGTGGTTTCCATTGAATGCATGTTGATTTTCCACCATCATAAAGTCAGAAAATCTTAGGTTGAACCATTGCATGTCAGGGGCCATCTATATAATTTTTAACTCTTATCTCAAAGTAAATGTTTAATATAATCCAGCTAGGTTTTACCAGAAGGTCATATTTATAAATCAGTGGGAAAACTGATTTTGAAAGACACTTTCCCTGCTAAGCTTTAGGCACTTCCTACATCATCCATTGGGATTAAAACATTTGGAAGGCGGATTTAAAGGCATGGTTCCTCCTTTTTGCAGTTTTATTGCAATGACTGTGATTGAAAATGTTTCCATCAGTCCAAGTTTTATATTTTCTGCTAAATAAAGGCAGTCGTATTTATGGGTATTGACCTGTAATGCAGGATAAAAGGAAAATATGTGCAAGACTTCTAAAACGAAATGCCTAATTTTGGGTGTTTTTTATTTTAATGTTACTGCACACAATATTCAGATTCTCAGGTTTCTTTTTAGGTACTAAGGGCTCATGCAAAATTGACTACTTTTTATGGAGCATTTGGACCAGAAAAATTCAGGTGTGTACGTTCCCCATTTTTAAGTTTGGACTGTCATAAAAGATACAGCAATGCTTTAGATGAATTTGTGTTTCTAGGGAGTGAATGATGGAAAACGTTATCTTCCCTGCCAAACTCATCCAGGTAAGGCAGACCACCTTACCTGCCTCCTGAGAAATNGAACGTGAGTCTGAATGAACTCCAGGAGTTGGTGATGGACAGGGAGGCCTGGCGTGCTGCGATTCATGGTGTTGCAAAAAGTCAGACATGACTGAGCGACTGAACTGAACGTAACACAGTTTCTCAAAGAATAGCCCATGGAATCTCAAGGGTCTCTGAGACCCTCTCAGGGAGTCCATGAGATTAAAACTATATTTATAGCAAAAATAAGAAGTGATTTGTTCTTTCCATCCATATTCTCTCATAAGAGTAGTGGGGTTTTCAGAAGCTTCATGCTGTGATAACGTTCTATCACTCTAAAGGCTGATAGAATGTGCATTTGTATATGCTCATGTATTTTAAACTTTTCTGCTTACTTTCCAATACAGTAAATATTGATAGCTCATTAAAATTTCGGGGAGGGCCCTATTTTGTTTTTTGGTTATGCTGGGTCTTCATTGCTGGGCAGACTGCTCTAGTTTCAGAGAGGAGGGGGTATGCTCTAGTTGTGATGCTCAGGCTTCTCATGGTGGTGGCTTCTATTGTTGGGCTCTTGGGCGCGCAGACATCAGTAGTTGCAGCTCCCGGGCCTAGTTGCTCCTCGGCCTGTGAGATCTTCCCAAACCAGGGGTCGAACCTGTCTCCTGCACTGGCAGGCAAATTCTTGACCACTGGGCCACCAGGAAAGCCCCCCTCAATAGTTTTAAGAGTATAAAGAGGTGCTGCACCCCTAAAGTTTGAGACCTTTCATTATAAACAATAGATGTCTTCATGTAAAGCACCCAGGAGTCAGCATAAGTTAACTTCACATTCTTCTTAAATTTGAGAATTGCAGGTCTTTTAAAGCAACAGTTTTGATCTAAGCAAAGTCGTGTTTAGTTACGCTACTATTTGTGGGAGCATTCCTTGTGCCAGGTGTGGTGGGGAGAGGCCAAGGATGCTGCTAACAACCTCTTGTACCCAGACAGCCTCTGCAGCAAACAATTATCTGGCAGGTAGAGAAACGCTGCTCTAAAGTGTGGTGTCAAAGAAAAAAGTCCCCCTCACTGCCACTGCCCCTTGGTGCCCTTCCTTGGGCTTCAGGAGGACTTTTTTTATTGAATTGGAAAAATAAATCCTAGTTCTGGAGTTAGAAGCCAACCAGGAGTTATTACAGAAGACAGCAAAGCTGGCTTCTTCAAGCCGCCAGGGTGGAATTGCGCAAACCTAATACTTAACCCCTTTCTCTTTCTGTTCAGGGTTAGGTTTAGAATTACTGAGAATTACAGTAGGTTTAGAATTACAACAGAATTACTGAGCCAGATACACTCAGCAGTGCTGAATTTAGGAAAACCCTGGGTTAAAGTGATATTTTTCCCTGTCCCAACCTTTATATAAGTTACTTTTGAAATATAGAGACTTAAATTTTTAATTTACAAGGGCGAAAAGAGAGATTCATGACACACCATTGATTTTCAACCATGGATGAACTGAACAGACATAGGACTTTGTCTCGCTTGCCTTACTGCAGGAGAACTTTGAGGTCTTTCTTTCATTTGAAGATTACAGCAAGAGTTCTCTGGTAGCAGAGCTCCGGGAGCAGCACATTAAAGCTCACCAAGTTGCACAGGCCAAACACAAACCCTGGAGGCCAGCAGAGCCCCGGGCCGCTGAGGAGCAGAGGCTGAGCACTGAGTCCAAGCTGCACCGACAGGCGCTGACCCTGCAGGTGTCCAGGCAAGAGCTGGAAGCTGAGCTGACCTTGAGGGCCTTGAGCGATGGGAACGTGGAAGCTGCATTGAGAAAATGCAGGTGAGTTCTTAGTCCCCAGATCACACAGCTCATCAGAAAGGAACACCGATTTCATTTATTTCTTTGATGATAAGGATAGGGCTGGTGGTAAGTAAGAAAGAGAAATACAGATACTGTATACTAACACATATACGTGGAATCTGAAAAAATTGGTATAGATGATCTTATTTACAAAGCAAAACTAGAGACACAGACATAGAGAACAAACATACGGACACCAAGGGAAATGGGGGAAGGGGATGAATTGGGAGATTGAGATGACACATATATACTATTGATGCTATGTATGAAATAGATAGCTAATGGGAACCTACTGTATAGCACAGGAAACTCTGCTTTGTGGTGACCTAAACGGGAAATCCAAAAAAAGAAGAAAGAGTGTATGTATGTATCTATACTTTTATATATATACAAGAGTATGTGTATGTATATATAAAGAGGGTATATGTATACATATAGTTGATTCACTTTGCTGCACAACAGAAACTAATACGACATTGTAAAGCAACTATAGTTTAGTCAACAATTTCTTTTAAAGCTATAAGCCTAATTTTCAATAAGCAATAAAAAATTTAAAGAGATAGGTAGGGCTGGTAACCCTTTTACTTCCACAGAAATGACTGTTGGTTTCTCACCCTGAGAGCCTGTCTTGGTTACCTGAGTCAGAAAGAGGGAGCGTAGAAGTCTGGTAACTGATCCCCCAAGGTATCTGAATGGTTCAGATAACCACTGAGTGTAGGACATCTTGCACTACAACAGTACCCCAGCAAGTTTTCACCACAGACTGTGAAAACATTTAAAGACATTGTACATTGTACATGTAGGGATTATATATTAGTCCAAGTAAGGCAAACGCATCTGCTTCCCATGTGAGTGTTCTGACTTCTGATACTTGCTTTCTTCTAAAGGGACTTGTTTAAATATCACTGCAACACCGACACCGGGCAGTTCCTGTTCCTGATGTGTCAGAAGCTGTGTCACATGCTGGCCAGTGGGGTTCCAGTGACAGTACCTGTGGGTCTAAATCTTCCCTCCGAGATTCACGACCTTGCATGCCAGGCTGCCACCATCTGCAGTCCAGGTGACAAGACTTATAATCTACACAGTTTTATGTTCTCTGCTTCATTCCATTTTTGTGTAGCCAATGCTATCCCCTTACAATTGGACATGTGAAGGTATGGAGAGATCGTTACCCCCTTTCACAAAGGGGCACTTATAATTGAATCTCTGTGGGGATTACTATTTCTAAATATTTCTGAAGTTAGCAATGTCATTTTTTTTTAAAATATTTATTTATCTGTTTGGCTGTGCCAGGTCTTAGTTGTAACAAGCGGGGTCTTTAGTTGCAGCATGTGAGATCTAGTTCTCTGACCAGGGATCGAAACCAGGTCCCCTGAATTGAGAGTGCAGAAGCTTAGCCTCTGGACCACCAGAGACGTCCCAACAATGTCATTTCTGACTGTTGACAATACTCACTTTCAGGGGATGGTGAAATTCCTTGCCTCCTCATATCTGGTCTTACTTTCCAGTCAAGCTTAAGAAAAATATTGACCTGTATTATTTAGGGTAGTCAAAGCTATGTGAAAGCCTTTCTCTCTACTTTCTGGCCTGTCTTAGAGTTTTGAATGGTAGTCATTAAAAAGATTTGTTGTTGTTATTCTAAACACATGAAATAATAGTTTAATGATTTTTCTCCACTTTCAGATTTTTTGCTGGATGCCTTAGAACTCTGTAAATATACTTTGATGGCAGTAGAGCTTTCCAGACAGTGCCAAATGGATGATTGTGGAATTCTCACAAAAGTAAATTGCTTTGAATTTCTTTCCCTTAAACAAAACCCCAGCCTAGTCCATTATACACCACTTTTAAACTATTTGCATAGTTTGTAAAAATACTGGATCAACCTCTTATATTTTCTTACTCTACACCAGAGAACTACTTAACGACATGAGACCACTTCTCTTTTCTAGTCACATTTTTTGGCTTTAATTTGCACTCTTTTGAAACAGTGGGCCTCAAACAAGGCATCTCTGGACACTGTCCAGAGTAACTATTTAATGTTTGGTGGGGGGACCTCACAGTTTGTGGAATTATCCCTGACCACGAGTGGCACCCAGACCCCCACAGTGAATACACCAAATCCTGACCACTGGACTGCTAGGAAATTCCCTGAGCAATAATTTAACTTAAAGCAGCATTATTTTAAGCCCTCGACCAGAAGAAACAGACTTTGTAGTCTGGCTAAAATTACATTTGGCTCTAATAGATCTGATTCTGGATTCTACTCAGTGAAGAGGGTTATCTGTGTCCCAGAGTGTCCTGATCTATGTGTTTTCTGTACACTTTGATATTTAGACTTCTTTCGGAACTCATAAAGATCCATATGAGGAGTGGTCTTACTGTGACTTCTTCAGTGAAGATGGAATAGTTCTTGAGTCACAGATGGTGCTCCCTGTCATCTATGAATTGATTTCGTCACTTGTACCTCTGGCTGGTAATTCTCATCTGTGTAATATATTTTTCCTGTGTATTTCTGGGTTTGGAACTAGAACTACACACAGTAACATGGATGAATCAATTGTAGGCATGAGTGTGTGCATGCTAAGTTGCTTCAGTCATATCCAACTCTGTGTGAACCTGTGGACAATAGCCCGCCAGGCTCTTCTGTCCATGGGATTCTCCAGGCAAGAATGTTGGAGTGGGTTGCTGTGCTCTTCCCCATATTACAGGCATAATGCTGAACAAGTGAAGCAAGGAATAAAAGAATACATATTATATGGTTTCATTTACGTAAAGAACAAGCTATAAGGAGGCCATGCTGTGGAAATGAGGATAGTGGTTACTCTTGGGTTGACCAGAAGGAGACAAGGGGCCGGTTTCTGGGAGCTCTTAGTGTTCTGTTTCTTGGTCTGAATGTACACTTTTCTGTGTATTTTTCTGTATGTATACTTGGGTTTTTTTATTTTTTAAGTAGCAGATTGCTTTAGAATGTTATTTGATAAGAGCACAATATTAAAGTATCCCTGGGACTATGTGTTTTATGAAAGAGTTATTATTGAATTTATTCTGTTTTGTAGAAAGCAGGAGATATCCTTTGGATTCTATGAGTTTACCATACTGCTTCGCCAGTGAAGGTATTTGACATCAAACATGTATAACCACTGTTTCAATTTTGTAAATATGCCAGTAGGGAAAGTTCTTTAAATCCTCATTATGGACCTGATACAATGTCCTAGTTTCTTAGTTACTCCTGTTCCATTGTTACTCTTCCAGTCGGGAGAGTGTATCACTTGGCTTATCTAATGTTAACTTTTGTGAATCTGTTGTACATTTTGGTCTTCCAAGTGGAGGAGTGGTTTCCTTCAGCTCATGACTTAAAGCATCGCAGAATAAGCAAGTTAAAATCAAAGTACCTCCATACCCATGTACATAACTATTTTCCAGTTTCAATCAGACCGTTTGTTAACTCTCATTTACTAACTTTGAGAACCAATTCTATGACTATTATTGAAGAAGTAGACCGTCCCTGAAGACAGTTTCCAAATATGGTCTTTGTTTAAAAAAAAAAAAAAAGTAAAGATTAAAATATTTTTATTCAAGTAAAATTCTTTTTTATCATTTCACAGGAGACAGCCTTATGTTACCTGTTATCAATTCCATCTCTGCCTTGCTTCAGAACCTTCAGGAATCTAGTCAGTGGGAACTGGCCCTAAAATTTGTGATTGGTTCCTTTGGTACTTGCCTTCAGCACTCTGTGTCAAGCTTCATGAATGCCAATTTGAGCGAAAAGGTATTATTTTGAGAACAAATACTTTCAGTCTGCAAGAATATAGATACAAAAGCACTGTTAAACAAAGGAATTGGGGGCCTACGTTTTCCCATTTGGCTTTGTAGTGACAAAATGGATTATTTGCCAGGTTTAGGAAACATCTGTTGAACATCTACAAAAATGTATACTTGCATTTTATCGGAAATTGTCCATCTGCTCTTTGTTTTTACTGTGGCCCAAACTATTGTAATTATTACCTGACAACATTATGAAAAGGCTCTAGAAGACAAGCTATCTATTGATAACTTGCTTATGAAGCTGGTCTCAGAAGGAATTGTATTCATTTCTCCTACTCTATTGATATTTACTAAATGCCAGTTTTTCTTTTTTTAAAAAAATAAACAGCTTTATTGAAGTATAGCTTTCAAAATTAAAATGCACGTATTTTAAGTATATTAACCAATGTATTTTCACCTTGTCATCAACACTATAATCAAGGTACAGAGTATTTTAAAAGGTTCTATTTTTGTCCTTTCCCAGTTAATTCCCCTTCACGTCCCAACTTTCTGTCATTATAGATTAAATGACAGTGTTGTTTGCATATGATGGTGAATTTTCAAAGTTCCTTAATATTTAAGAAAAGTTTTCAAAGCGCTCATAGAAATGGACCTGAGGATTCTTTTCCTTTTTTTTTTTTAAGTTGTTTGAAGAGGCCTCATTAGTTAAATCCAGGCACGTTGTTATGGAGTTGAAAGAGAAAGCTGTTACATTTATCAGGGGAAATGCCACCACACTCTTGTACAAAGTGAGTATTTGTTTGTATTAAGTTCCTCTCCCGCCCCACTGCCCCCACCCTGATTGCTTCTGAAGGTAAGTGTGCTCTGTCACATAGAACTTGATAGAGTTGCTTTCCTTAAATTTGTAGTAGTGATAAAAGACATGAAGTCTAAGCAGCAACTCGGAACTATTTTACTATAAATAGCTTTTTGTGCAACGCTTGTTCTTTCTTAGTCTAAAATTAAATTTAGTGGCAAATCAGCCATTAGAGACCGAGTTCTGTTTTAATTGTGAGGAACTTGCTTCTGTAGGTGCTTTCTCCCTACAGGTATTTAATTGTCGCCTGGTGGATCTCGACTTGGCACTGGGGTACTGCACTCTCTTACCGCAAAAAGAAGTCTTTGAGAATCTCTGGAAGCTCACAGATAAAGCATGGCAGAATTATGACAAAATATTGGTATGACCTAAGGAGGCACACCTTTGGTTCCTGAAGAATTAAAGATTTAGCAAAAGAAATAAAACTGGCCTTGCCACCAGATTTTCAAGATTTAGCAGAAGCATCATCAAGCTAACTCACATGGTTTCTATTAGCTTTTCCTTAACTAGGGGCACACCAGAGATTGCATATGCAGGCCCTAAGCATTGCTTAACCCAGGGAATTGTATTTTTTTATTTCTTAAATCTGTATGCAGCCACAGAACCTCACTGCCTATTCTTATTCTAGTGTATTTGAAACCTTAGATTCCCGGGCCAGTTCTTTTTCATAGGACAAGTTTAATGGATGCAAAACTTGTCTTTAATGTTTGTTTTAAAATTTGCCCTTTGTGGGGATTTTACTTGTAGGATAGCTCAAATCGGGCCTTTTCTTATGAAAGAAATCCAGACTAAATTTATGGCATCACACTAAAAGCCAAATTACTGAAGTAATCATTACCTAGGTAATGATGGTTTACAAAGCAACATATAACATTCCAACTGTTACCATAAAGACTGAAGATTATGGTTTTTATTGTTGAGTTTTGCATAAAAAGTATTAAAACATTGTCTATTTGCAACTGAATTTTATTTCTATTTTAACTTTTTAGGCAATATCTCTGGTGGGCTCTCAGTTGGCCAGTCTCTGTCAGGAAATAGAAATGAAGTTTAAGTTCTGTGAACTCAGTACTGATGCCCGGTGGGGTATTCGTCTTAGTAAACTTGGTGTGAGTATTCTTCAAGTGCTGTGAAGTTTTATCCATTCTGATAATTACCCAGTTGAAAAATGTAAAACAAAGGACTCATTGTCCTTTTCTTTTGGAGAGGTTGCTCATGCTTGTGCTCAGTGACTTTAGTTGTGTTCAAATCTTTCACAACCCCATGGACTGTAGCCCACCAGACTCCTCTCCTCTGTCCATCTGATTTTCTCAGCAAGAATACTGGAGTGGGTTGCCGTGCCCTCCTCCAGGGGATCTTCCCCACCCAGGGATTGAGCCCACGTCTCCTGCTTTGCGGTCAGATTCTTTACCACTGAGCCACCAGGGAAGCCCTTTGGAGAGGTTATATGTAAATATAAACTATGGCACATAAGTTTTAGGTAAATGAAGTACCCACATTTTCAATCTCAAAGAAATAAGGACCTTTTGCCTCTTTTTTGTTTTGCTCTATTTTTAAGTAAATTGGAAGCTTGATATTTCATCTACTAAGCCTTCTCATTAGGAATGTATCTAGTATTAATTGACATTTAAAGCTATTCCAGGCCTGCCCTTTAACCTCATACTTTATTGTGTGTTAGTAAGTTAAAGATAATATATGTAAATGTAAATATAGGGGTATACTAAGCTTCAGCAACTCCTCCCAGGGAGAAGTAAGTGGCCCTTGTTTTTCAATTTGCAAATACAAAATCCTGTTTTCTTTACTGTGAATGTAAAGCATTTTATTTTATTTGCAAATAATTGGGTTATCAGGAATGGAACCACTGTAGAATATATTTTGAATATGTATTTTGAAGCCTCATTCCTATTCCAAAATGGGACTCTTTGTTGCTAACTGCCATACTTTAGTGATGAAGCGCCAGGGGTTAGTATGACTGAGATTTTGGACCTGAAATTTCAGAGTGATGCTCAACTTGAGTAATGTAAAAGTTGAAGGAGCTGTAGAAAAATGTTTCTCTATAAAATTGGACAGTAAAAGGGTACAACACGATGGTACCCTTATTCTGATACCTTTCAATTTAGCACGTTTTTTCTTTTACTCTTTTTATTTCTAGATTTCTTTCCAGCCAGTTTTCAGGCAACATTTTCTCACCAAGAAAGACCTCATCAAAGCTCTTGTGAAGAATATAGATATGGACACAAGCATCATTCTGGAATATTGCAGGTAATTCTTTAAATCTCAATGGTATTTTTGCTTTTAGCGTAACAAACTGATAATCCTAATGAGAGAACACAGTGATTAACAATGATTATTACACATGACCCATTACCTCTGATGTTTTCTTTTGCTCAACCCTACACTGAGTAAATCCGAACCAGATTAAATTCTCTTATATATCACCTTTTAAATTCACTGTTTAGTGTTTTCCCAGCTTGCCTCATGATAAGCATCACCTAGGGCCCTTAGTTAAAAATACAGATTCCTGGGTCCCTCTGTTCGTCTGATTCAGTGGATCTGAGGCCCAGGAATCTGGTCTTAATAGATGTTCCAGAATCCAGACCATTTACATGATCAGAGAAGCTTGGGATGTTCTTCCAAGCAAGTAAACTTCTATATCAAATCAACTTAGGGGCTCAAAGCAATCTTAAAATTGGTGGAAAGTATGATTTAGGGAAAGTTTTTTAAAAAAATAACTTTAAAAATCTAAGACTAAATGTTATTTATAGATATAGCTTAGTGTAATGAGAACAGTCAAACGATTTGTAATTTACATTTGAGTTTTATTTGTCTGATAAATTTAGGTATTAAATCTGCTGGCCCATTATTAGTTTCAAAGTAGTTTTCCATACATCATCTCATTTCAGTTTTATTGTATATTATCACCAGTTTATGTATGAGTGAACATACCTCTCTCAGGTGCCCTGCGCGAGGTCAGATAATAAGTGATCATTTCTAAAATACCACGGATGGCATAACCCTCACCCAGTTTGTGACAGATGAGTAGAATCTTGAGTTCTTGATAGTGAGACTGCTGAATGCCCTTCCTCACCAGACAGGGATCTAGTTCTTTGTCCTTGTGGATGGTGGGGAGTATTGTCCCTGGCTGTCACCATCCTGGACTTGCAAGTCAGGAACTAGAGGCTACTCATAGCTCTGCTGCTGCTAAGTCACTTCAGTCGTGTCCAACTCTGTGCGACCCCATAGACAGCAGCCCACCAGGCTCTCCCGTCCCTGAGGCTCTCCAGGCAAGAACATTGGTGTGGGTTGCCATTTTCTTCTCCAGTGCGTGAAAGTGAAGATACTCAGTTGTGTCTGACTCTTAGTGACCCCATGGACTGCAGCCCACCAGGCTCCTCCGCCCATGGGATTTTCCAGGCAAGAGTAGAGTACTGGAGTGGGATGCCATTGCCTTCTCCTACTCATAGCTCTAAGTAGCTCTGATTTACCTGTACTCCGATGTAACAAAACTCTGCCATTCTTCAGTTTGGACTGCTGCAAAGCCAGAATGAGGTACACACACTGCCTCTTCTATTGTAATTGAAACTGGGAGATTTTTGCCTGTTGTTTTCTGGTATTGACCTCTTTTGTGAAATTTAAGGAACTCCAATTTTGTCAGGCTCATTTCACCATCTTTATGCTCACATGGCGTTGGTGATTTTTCTTTGGTTGACAGTGACTTTTGCCTCAGGCAGTCCCACTGAATAAATTTAGATGACCTTTAGAATTTCAAGGAATGACTTTAAAATTGTTGTATGTAAACCTGAGTTTTCTGCAAGAAGCTCTGTCTAGAAAGGCATGCATTCTGGGAGATTCATGTGTAACTGAATACTCGTTTCAGCACGTTTCAGCTGGATGCTGATGCGGCCCTTCAGCTGTTCATTGAAACACTTCTCCAGAACACGAATGCCAGCCAGAGCCAGGGAGATGTGAGCGCAGGATCCACGAAGCAGCCGCGTTCCAAACTCCTGGCCAAAGCCCTCGAAATGGTTCCTTTACTGACGAGCACAAAAGATTTGGTCATCAGTCTTAGTGGAATACTGCATAAGGTAGATGAATGGTGAAATGAATCCATTGGGTCATTTCAAACAGCCCTCCTGCCCTTAACTAGTCAGGTATATATGGTAACAAGTTGGAAAAGTAAGTCCTATTTTTTTTGTAAAGTATTTTCAGAAAATTTTAGATTTCTGTATTCTTATTATAATTTAATATAGTATTTTTCCTGTCTTCTTCCCCCCCAAATAAAAATAGCCCTTTTTTTCCCAGACTTTTAAAAATAGCACACATTCTTTGAAAAAGATCAAACTACAGAGAAGGGTATAAATCAAAAAGTAAGTTTCCCCGTAATCCCACTCCTATAAATAAGAAGTTAATAGTCCGGTAGATATCTTAGATCTTAGACTAAATATACTATTTTTACTCTCTTTTTTTCATTTAACATAATTTACATGTCAATAAATAGACATCTCTTCCATTTTTGGTAGATATGTATTTATTATTCCACTATGTGGATGAAATATCCTGTGTTTAACCAGGCTTTTGTGAATGGACTTTTATATTGTTGCAAATTTTAATGACTCTAAATTGTTACAAGGAATATCTTCATACAAACATACTTGTGCTCTTATCGTTTTTTTTTTTAGGGAATCTTCTAAGAATTGGAACTTTGAGGTCAAGGGGTAGTATGATGGGGGAATGAAGGTGGATAGATTGGGAAATAAAATTATATGACTACAGGAAATACTTCAGTTAAAGTTTAGTCTGTAATTCAGCCAAAAATAATATAGGCTAGCTCAAAATTTATAGGTACTATAGAAATCATCTCATTTATTATTCATGGGAATTTAGTTGCCATTTAAATTGTTTTTTTAAGTAATGGTATGTGGGCAGAAACGGAACAAAGGAAATACTTCCTTTCTCTTTATAAGCATATATAGATACCACCCAGCTAGTTTTTGTAGCTTGTATGTGATTATAGCTGTAATGAAGTCCTTTGAAAAGGTTTTCCTGGGAGGCCCACACTTTTAATTATGTAATTTCCAAAAAAAAGTCAGTTTTATCCTGTTCTAATTTTCTCATCATAAAAGAAATATAATTTTAATTTAAAAATCTTATAAAATTGTAAAATTTTTATGTTTATTTTTCTAGATTTTTAGTCCCTTAAGAACATTTTTCTTCATTCAACCAACTTTGCCTCATACAGATTTTTTTAAAAAAGAGCTTTCAAGATGTTTTAAAGCACACGTGTTTATTCTAAGAGTTGATTTTAGAGATGAGAAAATGTTAGTTCATTTTTTAAAAGAATAATACGGTAANGGGATGCCATTGCCTTCTCCTACTCATAGCTCTAAGTAGCTCTGATTTACCTGTACTCCGATATAACAAAACTCTGCCATTCTTCAGTTTGGACTGCTGCAAAGCCAGAATGAGGTACACACACTGCCTCTTCTATTGTAATTGAAACTGGGAGATTTTTGCCTGTTGTTTTCTGGTATTGACCTCTTTTGTGAAATTTAAGGAACTCCAATTTTGTCAGGCTCATTTCACCATCTTTATGCTCACATGGCGTTGGTGATTTTTCTTTGGTTGACAGTGACTTTTGCCTCAGGCAGTCCCACTGAATAAATTTAGATGACCTTTAGAATTTCAAGGAATGACTTTAAAATTGTTGTATGTAAACCTGAGTTTTCTGCAAGAAGCTCTGTCTAGAAAGGCATGCATTCTGGGAGATTCATGTGTAACTGAATACTCGTTTCAGCACGTTTCAGCTGGATGCTGATGCGGCCCTTCAGCTGTTCATTGAAACACTTCTCCAGAACACGAATGCCAGCCAGAGCCAGGGAGATGTGAGCGCAGGATCCACGAAGCAGCCGCGTTCCAAACTCCTGGCCAAAGCCCTCGAAATGGTTCCTTTACTGACGAGCACAAAAGATTTGGTCATCAGTCTTAGTGGAATACTGCATAAGGTAGATGAATGGTGAAATGAATCCATTGGGTCATTTCAAACAGCCCTCCTGCCCTTAACTAGTCAGGTATATATGGTAACAAGTTGGAAAAGTAAGTCCTATTTTTTTTGTAAAGTATTTTCAGAAAATTTTAGATTTCTGTATTCTTATTATAATTTAATATAGTATTTTTCCTGTCTTCTTCCCCCCCAAATAAAAATAGCCCTTTTTTTCCCAGACTTTTAAAAATAGCACACATTCTTTGAAAAAGATCAAACTACAGAGAAGGGTATAAATCAAAAAGTAAGTTTCCCCGTAATCCCACTCCTATAAATAAGAAGTTAATAGTCCGGTAGATATCTTAGATCTTAGACTAAATATACTATTTTTACTCTCTTTTTTTCATTTAACATAATTTACATGTCAATAAATAGACATCTCTTCCATTTTTGGTAGATATGTATTTATTATTCCACTATGTGGATGAAATATCCTGTGTTTAACCAGGCTTTTGTGAATGGACTTTTATATTGTTGCAAATTTTAATGACTCTAAATTGTTACAAGGAATATCTTCATACAAACATACTTGTGCTCTTATCGTTTTTTTTTTTAGGGAATCTTCTAAGAATTGGAACTTTGAGGTCAAGGGGTAGTATGATGGGGGAATGAAGGTGGATAGATTGGGAAATAAAATTATATGACTACAGGAAATACTTCAGTTAAAGTTTAGTCTGTAATTCAGCCAAAAATAATATAGGCTAGCTCAAAATTTATAGGTACTATAGAAATCATCTCATTTATTATTCATGGGAATTTAGTTGCCATTTAAATTGTTTTTTTAAGTAATGGTATGTGGGCAGAAACGGAACAAAGGAAATACTTCCTTTCTCTTTATAAGCATATATAGATACCACCCAGCTAGTTTTTGTAGCTTGTATGTGATTATAGCTGTAATGAAGTCCTTTGAAAAGGTTTTCCTGGGAGGCCCACACTTTTAATTATGTAATTTCCAAAAAAAAGTCAGTTTTATCCTGTTCTAATTTTCTCATCATAAAAGACAGAAATATAATTTTAATTTAAAAATCTTATAAAATTGTAAAATTTTTATGTTTATTTTTCTAGATTTTTAGTCCCTTAAGAACATTTTTCTTCATTCAACCAACTTTGCCTCATACAGATTTTTTTAAAAAAGAGCTTTCAAGATGTTTTAAAGCACACGTGTTTATTCTAAGAGTTGATTTTAGAGATGAGAAAATGTTAGTTCATTTTTTAAAAGAATAATACGGTAATGCGCTGAGGTGTTATGTTTGTAATCTGTGCCAGTGAACATAACTGGCAACATCAGCCAGCCTGGCAACATCTTCAGTTTTAATGTATTTTTGTTTTTATGCAGTTGGATCCCTATGACTATGAGATGATTGAAGTCGTCTTGAAAGTCATAGAAAGAGCTGATGAGAAGATAACCAACATTAATATTAATCAGGTAAAACAAATATATCATAGATTTTAAAATTATGTTTTTAATTTAGATCACTTTTTAAAAATTACTGCTATTTGGTGTCTTTCTGACCTGTTCTCTGAGCTCCTTTGAAACTGTACATTTTTTTTTTATTCTATTTCCTTTTCTTTAAAGGGATACAAAGTAAAGAGAGTTTTTTATTCTCCATGCTTTATTTTATTTTTTGGCCAAGCCTTGTGGCATATAGGATCTTAGTTCCCCAACCAGGAATTGACTCTGTATCCCTTGCATTGGAAGTATAGAGCCTAGTACAAAGTCTTAACCACCAGAGAAGTTCCCTCCCCATGTTGTATCTTATTCCAGTTTTTGCTCTACTGGGGCAATTTAAAACTCACCAAAAGTGCAAAGCCACTAAAAGACTGATATGGAAGAATTAAGGCAAAAATATTTGTCATCTGGCAAAAAAATGCCAAAGCATGTAAGACCCAGAATCAAATTTAGCTTTCTATATTAGGTAGGTCTTGGACTTAATTCTATTTGAATACTTATAATAACTTACTGGGCTTCCTCCCTGGTGACTCAGATGGTAAAGAATCTGCCTGCAGTGCAGGAGACCCAGGTTCAGTCCCTGAGTTGGAAAGATTCGCTAGAGAAGGGAATGGCTACCCACTCTAGTATTCCTGCCTGGAGAGTCCCATGGACAGAGGAGCCCAAGAGCTACAGTTCATGGGGTCTCAAAGAGTGGGACACGACTGAGCAACTAACACTTTTTTTAGTAACTTCCTATTCTTTTACGTATTTTGGTCATAGGAGCTTATATATTTTCTCAAATTAGCTTTTAAAAATAAAAAGAAAATGGGTTGATTTAAAAAGTAGTACAAGCCCCAAGGATTTCCCAGGCGTTCCAGTGGTTAGGATATAGCACTTTCACTGCCAGGGTTCAGTTCCTGGTTGGGGAGCTAAGATCCTGCAAGCCTTTAGGTACGGTAAAAATAAAGTTATACAAGCCCCAAAATATAAGATATAAACTTAAAAGAAAATGCATGTGTGCATAGTTGCTCAGTCATATCCAACTTTTTGTGACCCTACTTTTTGTGACCAGGCTCCTCTGTCCGTGGGATTTTTCAAGCAAGAATACTAGAGTGGTTTACCATTTCCTTCTCTAGCAGATTTTACTGACCCAGGGATCAAGCCTGTGTCTCCTACATTGTCAGGCATATTCCTTATCACTGAGCCACTGGGAAGCTATGGAAGCCTAAGAGGACACAGAGGATTCATTTTAGATCTACTGCCTACGTACTTAAAGTGAAATCGAGTATTTTTAAGATACATCTAAAACTATTTGAAGAGAGTATAGAGAACTTCGAACTATAGAGTTTAAGACATCCCACCAGTAACAGCATTGTGGTGGTTTAATTTCCAGTGGAAATCAGTATAATTTCTTTAATAATCACGAAAGTTATGGTTTAGAAAAATAGTATAATAGTTTTCAAGGTAAAACTGCAAAAGGTTTCGATCATCTTTATGAGGAGAGACTGTCCCAGGAATGGAATCCTGTGATGGTATAGAATTAGACATAAAACGCTTAACAATTAGTTTAATCTCAGAGGAAAAAAACCTTTTTATTTTAATATAGGCACTAAGTCTTCTGAAACACTTGAAGTCATACAGAAGAATTTCTCCCCCAGTGGACCTAGAATATCAGTATATGTTGGAGCACGTCATAACTTTGCCATCAGCTGCCCAAACCAGACTGCCTTTTCACCTGATATTCTTTGGCACAGCACAGAGCTTCTGGAAAATTCTCTGTATGTTCATTAACCTCTTTTGAATTGTTCTGAATAGCCAAAACCTTTTCGATAGGTAAATCATACTATCTTTGTTTCCTTTCCAGCTACAGAACTCAGTGAAGAATCTTTCCCAACCTTGCTCTTAGTTTCCAAATTAATGAAGGTAATGGGTTAAAACTGTGAAAGTGGTACCTTTGTTGTGTAATTCTTTCGGCCCCTCTGCAGAAAAATTTATGTTAAGCCCATAAAAGTGAGTATATAAGTCAGTCATATAACTTTTCCCTTCTTTGAAGTTCTCTTTGGACACTCTGTATGTGTCTACAGCCAAACACGTATTTGAAAAAAAGCTGAAGCCCAAGCTCCTGCAGTTAACACAGGGCAAATCCTCAACACTGATTAACAAGGAGATAGCCAAGATCACTCAAACCATCGAATCCTACCTGTTGTCCATAGTTAACCCAGAGTGGGCTGTAGCCATCGCCATCAGTCTTGCCCAGGATGTCCCCGAAGGTATGGATTCCTCCTTTAATTGAGCTTCAAATGGTTCGCTGTGTTGTTTTTTTAACTTGTAAAAAAAAAAAAAAAGGATGATGCTCCTTTCATTTCCTTCTATTTCTTTTAAGGAGAAGAAGTATGATAGCTTAGAAATGTATGGGCGGTCCAGTGGTTAAGATTCCCTGCTTCTAGTGCAGCAGGAGGAGTTTGGTTCCTGGTCAGGGAGTTAAGATCCCACATGTTGCGTGGCATGGCTAAAAAATTTTTTTAATAAAAACAAATATGTTTGCCCCCCTGTCCTCACTTGTAGCACTATCATATGTTAAAGAGGCACCAGTGAGGGGACTTCCCTGGTGGTCCAGTGGCTAGGACTGTGCTCCCAGCGTCAGGGGGTCTGGGTTCAGTCCCTGGTCAAGGAGTTAAGAGCCCACATGCTGCAACTCGAGTATCTTTGAGATGCATCTAAAACTATCTGAAAAGAGTATAGAGAACTAAGAGTTCAAACACCACAACTAAAGGTTCTGCTTGCCACAACTAAGACTTGGAGCAGCTAAATAAATACATTAAAAAAAAAGAGGCCCCAGCAAACTAAGCAAGATGCAGTGGGGCTTAGCACCAGAGGCACTGCCCAACTTGAGTATAAACTCATACCCTCTCATGTCCAATCATATGTACTTTCTATAACGAAACCTTAGACACTGTCACATGGTCAAACGGGTACACAGACACTTATTGCCATGTTTTCAGTTGTAACAAAAGTCGAAAATAAGTAATTTTTCTAAATGCTCATTTGTCAAAAACTGGTTAAAAAAAAAAGAGTATTCATAGAATAGAGTACTGTGTAGCTGGTTTGGAAAGATATCTGAGATACATATTAAGTGCCAACAGCAGATTATGCTCCATATATGATCTTATCCCATTTGGGATAAAATGCTTGTACACGTGTGCACACTTGCACAGAGAACTTCTGGAGGAATGTAGATGTCTAGGGTATGGGAATAGAAGGCTGAAGAGATGGCCCTCTGTGGACTGTTTCCTACTTTGTCTCCTTCTGTCCTGCTTAAATTGTTTTTTTTTACAATGAGTATGCCTTTCTGTTGTTTTAAAACTGGCTAATTTGACTAAAATATATAGTCTTGAAAGGATTATGATTTTCTTTAAGTCTTTTCTTTATCTCTTTAGGTTCCTTCAAGATGTCCAGTTTGAAATTCTGCCTGTATTTAGCTGAGAGGTGGCTTCAGAATATTCCATCTCAGGTGAGTCTGAACTGTAAGATGGAAGGCTCTTCTTTCCTTCTTTCTTAAATTGAAGTATAGCTGATTTACAATATTAGTTTCAGATGTACAACATACTGATTCAAAATTTTCA
Source organism: Neotragus moschatus (assembly GCA_006410615.1). Taxonomy (NCBI): domain Eukaryota; kingdom Metazoa; phylum Chordata; class Mammalia; order Artiodactyla; family Bovidae; genus Neotragus; species Neotragus moschatus. The sequence continues at coordinate 130,379 of SJYA01002444.1, forward strand.
TGGGTTGCCTTCCATTTATAGTTATTATAAATTGGGCTGTATTCCCTGTGCTGTACAGTATATTCTTGCAGCTTATTTACTTTATTCATAGTGGTTCATGCCTCTGAGTCTTGTACCCCTCCCAGCTTTCCTCTCCCTACTGGTAAGCACTAGTTTGTTTTCTCTGTGAGTCTATTTCTGTTTTGCATATATATTCGTGTGTATTTTTTAGATTCCACAGATAAGTGATGACATCATACAATATTTGTCTTTCTCTGTCTGACTTATTTCACTGAGCATAGTACCCTATGCTGTCTAGGTCTATCCATGTTGTTGCAAATGGCAAAACTTCATTCTTTCTTATGGCTGAGTATATTCCTTTATATATATATATACACACACCTCCAGTACTCTTGCCTGGAAAACACACACACACATCACACAGTATATCTTCTATAGCCATTTCCCTCTCAGTGGACACTTAGGTTGCTTCTGTATCTTTGCTATTATAAATAATGCTGTTAGGAGCGTTAGGGTGCAGGTTTTGCTTTTTCTTTCTTTCTTTTTTTTTTTTTTTTGAGGTTCACATTTCTATTTCTTTTTTAAAACTTATTTTTAATTGGATAGTACTTGCTTTACAAGATGGTGTTGGTTTCTGCTGTACCACAGTGAGAATCAGCCATAAGTATACATATATTCCCTCCTTCTTGAACCTCCTTCCCCTGCCCTTATCTCACCTCTCTGGATTGTCAGAGTCCACTTTCTTTTTAATTTAAGTTGTGCTTTCTAGCATCCCTTTTCAGCCCACCCTGGTGATAATATATTTTCAAGGGTTGAAGACCTAAACTGGAGAAAGAAGATGAGGCTTGGTGTAGATACTAAGGTTGTAACTAAGGCAGGAAGGGACCTTGATTGATAAAGATGGATTCTTAGTCTCACTGAAGATTTAGAAACCGAGTTTCTGTTTGCTTGGAATTTTTTAAAAGGATGAGACACGTGAAAAAGCTGAAGCTCTGTTGAAGAAGCTTCATGTTCAGTACCGGCGATCAGGCACGGAAGCTGTGCTCATAGCCCACAAGCTGAACACTGCAGAGTATTTAAGAGTGATCGGAAAACCAGTACATCTCATCGTCAGTCTGTACGAACATCCCAGCATAAATCAAAGAATTCAGAATTCATCTGGGAAAGATTATCCTGGTGAGGGCAAAACTCTTCTTGTATCTTTTCATCCAAGGAGAATTATCCTTTTGATTCCCTGGTATCTTGCATTGAAAACTTGGGGTTCTTTTTTTAATTCTTTATCTTGAATATCTTAGATATTCACACAGCTGCTAAAGAAATAGCTGAAGTCAATGAAATTAATTTGGAAAAAGTCTGGGACATGTTGTTGGAAAAATGGCTTTGCCCATCTGCCAAACCTGGTGAAGTAAGTGCTTGCTTTGATGGTGTCTGTTGTTGAGTATGAGCCAGTGGCATCTTCTCAAAGAAGAGGGTAATTATTTGTCTCGCCATGATATGACTTCTCATTAGAAGCACAGAATCTTGGAACATTTGAGCATTTTAATACCTTCTGTTATCTGATGAGTTTTAATGAAGTTGTTTACTTTTTCTTTTCCTTTAAATATTTTGCAGCTAGTCTGTCTTTTCTTTTTTCACTTGCCAGTATTTTTTTAATTGAAGTATAGTTGATACATTCTTCCTTTTAATTGACGGTTTCAGATGAACCGTTATATAATAGAAGTGGCCTATGCTTAGACTTTAGGGTCATATGATTATTTTTTATTTCGAAATAATTTTAAAGGTACAGGAAAGTTTCAAGAATAGTACAAAAGAATTAGCTGTGTATCCGCCACCCAGATCTGTCAGTTTTTAAACATTTTGCCACATCTGCTTCTTCATTCTCCCTATAATATGTTTACCCATAACATTTTTCCGAACCCTCTGATAGTAAATTCCATGTGTCATGCCCCTTTACCCTTAATAATTAGGTGTGTAATTCAAAGAGCAAAGATTTTTCTCTTATTGAACCACAGTATAATTATAAAAATCAGACACAATTTTGATACAGTATTGATAAAATACATATATGTATATGCTTGTATACTTGAATTTATGGTCCATGTTACAGTTTAATCAGTTGTGCCAGTGATGTTCTTTACAGTAATTTTCTCCTCTGAGACCAGGATCTAATCCTGGATTATGTGTTATATCTGTCATGTCTGTAATTTCTTTCACTCTAGAACAGTTCCATAACTTTTCTGTCTTTCATGACACTGACATTTTTGAACAGTTCAGGCTCGTTATTTTGTCAGCGGCCCTTCCCCTTGGGCTTTTCTGTGTCCTCATGATAAGACTGGAGTTTTGCATTTTGGGCAGTATGTTACCTGGGTGATAGGGTGTCCTTCCCAGGGTTTGAGGTTTAGAGACACATGATGCCTCTTTGCCCAAATAGAGGATGTGAATTTAGATAATTTGGTTACACTGTTGTCTGTTTCTCTCAGACACAGTTACTATATTTCCTTTTGTAATTACTAAGGGAGGTGTTTTGAGACAGTGTAATATCCTGCTCTTCTCCAAATTCCTCCCTGCACCACCCATAGCCCTGACTTAGTCTCTATTGATGATTCTTACTTGACTCTCTTATCTGTGTTGAGACTTTGTCTTTTTTGGAGGGTGCAGACTCTTTGGTTTGCAAAATGTCTCATTCCGGATTTATGTTTCTGATGTTTCTCATGATTAGATTCAAGTTATGGATTTTTAGCAACAATATTCTATGAGTGATATGTTTTCTTCAGTGTATGACGTAAGGAGACACATAATGTCAGTTTTTTAGAAATAATATTAACATCTAAATTTGTGATGGGATTCAACAATCCAAATGCAAAATTTTCTGCACTGTTTCTTCTGAGTTTTCAGGGAGAACTTAAGGAGATTCTATAATTCTATTCACTTAGGCAGGTATCCTTAGAAAAAAATGTATTTGTAAACAAATAGTATAACTGATGTGATATTAGCTTTAAGTGTTTACCAGGAGCAAGGACCATGTATCAGTGGAAACAGAAGAGTTAGAAGCATATCCAGGTCACATAGAATCTATGGTTGACACTCAAACCCCCATGTTTTAACATAGGCGTAAATCTGGAACACGAAACTGAAATCCCTGTGAGACTAGAAACTATTTATACATCTAATGCACCTACTGCATTTCTGTGTAAGTCCCCATAAATATATATTGAATTATTGGACAACTCATACAATTCACAGTCCTTTCCTTTCAAAATTTACCCAATGAATATAAACCCCAGGAGGACAGGAATATTTGTTGTGTTCACTCAGGGAACCCATGTGCCCAGAATTACACCTGGTGCATGGTAAGCACTCAGTATGTATTTGTTGACCAAATGAGTTTGAGTAAACCCATTTTTAAAGCAAGAGTCTTCTCCTACAGTGGTGAATTACACTAATTTCTTATCTGTAAATGTAATTGTTTAAAAAAATTTTGTTTTCCTTTGTTGTCATCAAACATGGAGGTGCTGGGAGTTGCACACGCTAAGCATATACTCAGCCACTGCACCACACCCCGTCCTGTAAATATAATTTTGCATTTGGACTTTTCCATTTAATAGACTTTAATAAGCTTATGTAGTCAATCAATTTTCTTCTGTTTTTAACTTGTTTATCCACTTTTTCAAAGACACCATCAGAATTGTTTGAACTGCAAGAAGATGAAACGCTACGAAGGTATTCTTCCTTTACTTAACATTTGTCTATACCCTGTTCCCCAGTAGGAATCTTACCAATGATTTTAAAACCAATGGTTTTAAAACAGGCTTTCTTAGTATAACTTGGATCAGAACCTCTGAGAAGAATCAGTTCATTGACACATGACTGAGTGTTTTTAAACATCTCCAGTCAAATAATTAAGAAACAACCAGGATCCAGAGTTTCTGAATCCTCTGTGAGTTCGTACATTTTGCAGAGAATGTACCATGAGCAAAGGAAAACTCTTATGTAACCAGGACTCTGACCCCAGACTTGTACATGTTCTCTGTCCCAGTCAAGGTAGGCTGGTTCAGATATGGGCCACCAGGATTCCTTTTTCACTTCTAATGTAAGACTGAGACCCAAAAAGGCACACTGGTGTCATACTATAAGTCTGATTGGTAATGGCTTGCTCTCTTGAGCAAACTTATTGGTGCTCAAATCAGTAAACATGGTAATCCATTAATGATGCTTGGCTTAGGCATGGGAGAGGGAGTGGTGGCATGCATGCCAGCTTCTTGCCATTTTGGTAGAGGCCAAAAGTGTCAATAGGTCGGGTTACTCATGAAGCTCTACACCCTACATCAGCCCTAGAGATCCGACAGTGAGGAAGGATATAGGAAGATAAACCCCCAGAAAAGAATTTCTCCTGATCTGGGCAGAACTGGTCTAGTACCCCCTCCAGGCTCTCCTTCCCTCTGGGCACTCCCTCGTCCTTGCTTAGTCCTTCAAGAGCAAGAACACCTTTGAGCAAGAGGAAGCTCCTGGAACATCTTACCGAAGCAGCCAATACGGAAAGGCTTAGGAGGAATAGTTCATAGAGAAAACTCCCAAGATAGAGATCCCAGAGAGTAATTCATGGCAATTTCATAACTTCCTGTCTTTTCCCACTGGAATCTCTATCCCTTCTTCCTCCAATTTGCCTGATCCATCTTGCCCTTCTCTTGGGGGCCGAGAGAAAGGCAGGCAGTCTTCCCTGAGTCCCAAGGTTAAAATGTGCCACTAACAAGGTCCTGTGAATTAAAACACAAGTTTCCATGTATAATGGTGTTCAGTGTACTTTGCAGCTATGGTTTGTATTAATTTCTTAACCAGAGAGATTTAAACTATCAGAGGTTGCTTAGCCATTTCCTAGATGAGAAGAGTGAGGCCTATCTTTTGTGTGTTTATTACCTTCTTTAGCTCTGAAGGAACCCAAGAACAGATTAAGCATCCTTTAAAGGGGAAAGTAAACAGTGGCCTTGACCCATAGCCCTTCAGGCCTTTGTCTGGGCTGTCTGATGCTGTTTTTTTGTGTGTGTGGATAATAAAGCAAATCTCTTGTTTTGCTAATCAGTCACTAAATTAAAATCTAAATGTAATAAAAAAATATTTTTTCAGAGTCCTGTATCTCCTTCTGTCTCGTCCAATTGATTATAGTTCAAGAATGCTGTTCATCTTTGCAACATCAGCCACAACGGTAAGCTCTAAAAACTTGGTCAAAACTCATCTTTGTATCTCATATCTCAGCTTAACATTTTTTCCCCACGTATTACTATTGACAGATGACTAACATAATGCTTTTTCTGTACTTAGTCGAACTATGTCTTACTCTGTAGGTGAAGTTTGTATTATCTGCTGAGTTCCATTTAGTGCTGGCTACAGAAACATCCTATTTTGCAAACTGAGTGGTACAACTGTTGGCAGTTCCCACAGGTTATCCACGTTCACTGTTCTAACACCTTGGTCCAGTGTTAGTCACTCAGTAGTGTCCAATTCTTTGCAATTCCATGGACTGCAGCCCGCCAGGTTCCTCTGTCCATGAGATTTCCCAGGGAAGAATTACTGGAGTGGGTTGCCATTTCCTTCTCCAGGGGATCTTTCCCACCCAGGGATTGAACCCGGGTCTCCCGCATTGCAGGCAGACTCTTTATTGTCTAAGCCAACAGGAAAGCCCCCAGTCACATTCCTAATACCAGGGACCCCCAACCAGCAGGCCTGAGAAAAGTCTCCACCCTGGTCTCCAAGCCCTGCCTGACCTGTCGCACCCCCTCCCCACTAAACTCTTAACTAGTCAGAACTTCCCCTCATCCATAAAAACATGTGACTGACCTTCAGGCTTGTCTGTATAGAAATACTCTCTGGGGAACTTTCTCAGCAGTCCAGAAATTAGCACTCCATGCTCTCATTGCTGAAGGCTCAGGTTTGCTCTCTGGTCAGGGAGCTGAGATCCCACAAGCCACAGATCATGGTCAAAAAAAAAAGTGTTCTCTGAAGCAGTTGGAGCTGAGGGAAAAGAAAGATGTAGGTCAAAGGATGGAAGGAAGAAAGGGAAAGGCTGAGATGCTGATCATTTGTCCTTGATGACAAGCAACGGGAAGGAAATCCGTCTTTCTCTTGCATCTTAGTTTATCTGATAGTTATCCTGGCAAGGAAGTAAAAATGATGTTCCTTGAAAAGTACCAGGTTCAGCTCCCAGCTCAGTCATACAAGTGCATTTCCCTGAGAAAATCATCGCACCGCATTATGACATGTGGACTTCCTGTTGTGTCACGTAGACATTAGTGAATACGTTTTGATTAATAATGTGTATGCAAATGTGAACTCAGTTATATATTCAGGAGTTTAGGTTTAATAAAATTAAATTATACCGCTTCATCAATAACCCTCTTAAGTGGACATCTCCCCTTTTTTCAGTACTGAAAATGTGAAGAATGTGGTGGCTGTCACAGCAGTTGGGTGTTCCTACTGTTGACCCACCAGTGCTTTTGCAGCGTGAGTGCACATATTGGGTTGGTCAAAAAGTTTGTTCGAGTTTTCCCATAAGATGTTTAAGATGTTAAGATCTTATGGGAAAAACCTAACCTGAACTTTTTGACCAACTGGTATTCAGTTCAGTCGCTCAGTCATGTCCGACTCTTTACGACCCCATGAATCGGAGCACGCCAGGCCTCCCTGTCCATCACCAACTCCCGGAGTTCACTCAGACTCATGCCCATCGAGTCAGTGATGCCATCCAGCCATCTCATCCTCTGTTGTCCCCTTCTCCTCCTGCCCCCAATCCCTCCCAGCATCACAGTCTTTTCCAATGAGTCAACTCTTTGCAACCGGTATTAACAAAGTGTAAATGGTAGAGTCCATCATGGTGGTATTATGAAAGTGGTTCTCACCTTGTTCTTTCTGAAAGACTGTGAGGAACTCTTCAGCCCCCAGGCAGGGTCCCATGGAACACAATTTGAGAACCACTGAACCCTCTCCCCCAAGGGCAAATGTAGAGTTTAATCTTTTTCTTTTTTTTTTTCCCCCTAATTTGGCCATGCACATGGCTTGAGGGATCTTAGTTCCCCCAAAAGGGATTGAACCTGAGCCCTGGGCAGTGAAAGTGCAGAGTCTTAACTACTAGACTGCCAGAGAATTCCTGGCTTTAATCTTTTGAAAACCAACATGGCTCATGTCACCTAGACTGAAGCTCAGTTACCCAACTAGAACCCGTGGGTGCAACTCTGAAACCTCTTTGGTCTTACAGGTGCTCAGGATGCACCAGCTCACTTTCGCCCACAGAACTCGAGCCCTGCAGTGTCTCCTCTATCTGGCTGACAAGGAAACGATAGAGTCTCTCTTCAAAAAATCCATCGAAGAAGTGAAGTAAGTGAAATTTTTAAAACTGTATTAATAGAAAATGGGTCACTCTTTGGAACCATAACTTTTAAGCCTCTTACTTCAGAATATTGCATTAAGAGGGGTTATGTCAACAAGATGCTCTTGCCTTGAGAGTCCTTGTTCTGGCAGAGAGGAGATAGGCCCTGAAGAACATCTTGTCTCTCTCGAATCTTTGAGACTTTAGAAACTGAGTGTTTTCTTCATTTTCCTCCAGTTGATTTCTTTCTAATATTTCTTGACTATATCTTAGAAGCCCAAAACAGACATGTAACAGACCAGTCCAATATTTCTAACTGTTGGCTTTTATTTTAAACATAAATGTGGCTAGTGAGGAGATTCCCATTTCCTGCCTCTGTTTTCCAGATCTTACTTGAAATGTATAACTTTTCTGGCATCATTTGAGGCGCTGAATATTCCCATCACATATGAATTATTTTGCAACAGCCCTAAAGAAGGAATGATTAAGGGTCTTTGGAAAAACCACAGCCACGAACCCATGGTATGTACACTGAGATGCCTGCGGTGGCGGCCTCCATCCTCTCAGATGCTGCCTGCCACCCCTCAGATCCCTGAAAGACAGAGCCAAAGAAACCCTTGACTCTTGAACCGGTTTGCTGCTCTGAGAGCTTTCCTGTTTTCCTCTGCTGGCAGGTGACACGCAACTTGGAAGTCGCCTTACCTCTCTCTCAAAAGCCTAAGGCCTGAAGCCATCTCTTCCTACCAGGGCAGGGTGGTGGGGGATACGCTCTTTTAATCCCCCCAAGCCTTTCTGTGCTCATCTAGACAGACTGTCCTTGTGCAGGAAGTTTTGCTCCTCTTCCTTCTAGTTACCAGTGGGAGTTCAGTCTCTGAGGCAGCTGGAACCCAGGGCAGGAAGGATATGGGGCCAACAGGCAAACTGTTCTAGGACACAAGAAACAAAGCGGGGAGGAGGAGCCTGAGATGCTGTTTGTGAGTCCATAACATCGAGAAAGAAAAATAGTTTTTTTCTTTCCCTAGACAGATGAGGGTCTTCATTGAAATTAGGCAGTAGACCCAGGTTGGCTGTAAGCATATTTTGTCTTCAGCTATCCTACCTTTTCCAAAGATGGTTGAATTTACTGGTGTCTTGAAACAGTATGATTTTTTTTCCCCTGCTTCAGGCAGTAAAGTTGGTGACTGAGCTTTGTTTAGAATACAAAATCTATGACCTGCAGCTTTGGAATGGACTCTTGCAAAAGCTTCTTGGCTTCAATATGGTAAGTAAAACTCAGTGCCCTAGACTGCGGTATATTTTAAAGATTTTGCGCAGCACCTCCTAAACATTTTGCACCGATACTTGTTACTGAACAGATGTATGCAGAAAATGTTCACTCTCATTTGGTTCATGCCCAACTTAAAGAATGTGGCATGAGGCCAGAGAAAGTGCGGTCTCAAAACTGACATAAATTTCATTAGAAATAAACAGAAGATTCCCTGACGTCTTTTGATGTTCGTGGATTTATAGGTGATCTTCTCTGGCGACCCTCAGAGAAGATACATTTTCCTGATACTCTTTGTGAAAGTTTCAGACTCCTAGATTGGACTTTGGAATTTTTCATTTGGGTAATCTTCAGAAATTTTCTGTTTCATTTTTTCAGATTCCTTATCTAAGGAAGGTTTTAACAGCCATTTCTAGCATCTATCCTCTATGGCAGGTATGTAGTTTTCTAAAATAAATTTTATAGAATTTAATCTTTAGACTCACTGATCTTGTGACTCACAGGTACCCTGGATTAAGTAGTCAGTTCCTCAGTGAAGCTGCAGGGTGCTATTCCATTAAAATGGTGCCTGGACCAGGAATATTCAGCTCGGACTTTGCCTTCCCAAAGACATCACTTCCCCCAGTTCCCTAGGCCTCATGAATCACATCTCCATTTATGCCCTTAAAACATTTGGGCTCAACTATAACACTGGTCATGGTATAATTTATTTATTTTTAAAACATTTATTTGCTTCTTTTTTTGGCTGCATCAGGTCTTCGTTGCGGCATTTGGGCTCAGTAGTTGTGGCATTTGGGCTTAGTTACCCTGCAGCATGTAGGATCTTAGTTCCCTGATCAGAGATAAAACACCTGTCCCTTGCACTGCAAAGCGGATTCTTAACCACCAGACACCAGGAAAGTCCTGGTATAAATTATTTTAATCACACATGTGACTGCCCATCTTGGACTTTGAAGATTCCTAAAGTCAGAAACCCTGTCTTATTCATCTTTTCTGAATTTCGTATGTTGTTCACATATACAATCTCTGTACATATATGTAATACAGATAATATATAATACATGAGTGCTGAGTCACTTCAGTCCAGTCATGTCTGACTCTTTGTGACCCTACGGACCGTAGCCCACCATATATTTTATTCTTAGTTTAATAACTTAGAACATATGCTAAGTAAAACATGAAAATTTTCCTTTACCACTTTCCCTTCATAATCCCCTCAGAAGCAACTACTGTTGACAGTTTCCTTTGTTCTCTTCTAGAGTTTTCCTATTATCATATAAGCAGGTATATATATACGTGAATGTGTGTATTGTGTGTGTGTGTGTATTCATTTTTGTACATATAAATTAAATCACATTACATATGAAGTGTTTTTTTTCCATGTAACACTGGTACCTTGGAGATTGTTTCCTATTAGCACATACAAATCTCCTTTTTAATTAAGATATAATTCACATGTAAATTTACCCTTTTAAAGTATATACACTTAAGTGGCTTTTAGTTTATTCACAGACTCACAGATAGAGAATACAAAGAAGTGATTACCAGAGAGGAATGGGGAGTGGCAAATTAAGGATATAGGACTAGGAGATAGAACTGCTGTGTATAAAACAGATTAGCAGGACTTCCTTGGTGATCTAGTGGCTAAGGCTGCACTTCCAATGCAAGGGGCCTCGGTTCAATCCCTGTTTGGGGAACTAAATGCCACAACTAAGAGTTCACATGCACAGTGAAGATCAAAGATCTTTCATGCTTCATCGAAGACCCGGTAAAGCCAAAATAATAAAAATAGATAAACAGTGTGGACATATTACATAGCATAGGGGATTATNAACAGATTAGCAGGACTTCCTTGGTGATCTAGTGGCTAAGGCTGCACTTCCAATGCAAGGGGCCTCGGTTCAATCCCTGTTTGGGGAACTAAATGCCACAACTAAGAGTTCACATGCACAGTGAAGATCAAAGATCTTTCATGCTTCATCGAAGACCCGGTAAAGCCAAAATAATAAAAATAGATAAACAGTGTGGACATATTACATAGCATAGGGGATTATAACCATTATCTTATAATANCCTAAAACTAATATTATCAATCAACTATATTTCAGTTTTTAAAAATATAAAAGACTATTTTTCAGAGCAAAAAACAATAATAATAAATCAGAGGATTATGTGTTAATATCCTAAAATATATAGTATGAGGAATATTCTAGAATCTTGATGATCTAGAACAGGGAGCTAGCAACTTAAGATTTTGATCTTAAGGTCAAGAATATAAGCTCTAAATGTATATAGTTCTATGACTAAAAAACAGAGTTCATAAGATCCCAGACATGAGTTCTTTAATACCCGTGTTTCCACAGGTTCCCTACTTCAGCAGAGCTTGGCAGTGTGTGGTTCAGATCCCACTACTTTCAGGTATTTTTCTGTCCCCTGAAATGTTGACAGTAGCATTTTATAGTTTTGTATATAGACACATTATTGGGTTTGTTTTGATTTCTTTGTGTGTGTGTGTGTGTGTGTTTTTTTTTTTTTTTTTTTTTTTAGTGTGGACCATTTTAAAGTTTTTCTTGAATTTGTTACAATATTGTTTCTGTTTTTTATGTTTTGGGCTTTTGGCCACAAGGCCTGCGGGGACCTTAGCTCCCCAACCAGGGTTCAAACCTGTGTCGCCTNTTTTTTTTTTTTTTTTTTTTTTTTTTAGTGTGGACCATTTTAAAGTTTTTCTTGAATTTGTTACAATATTGTTTCTGTTTTTTATGTTTTGGGCTTTTGGCCACAAGGCCTGCGGGGACCTTAGCTCCCCAACCAGGGTTCAAACCTGTGTCGCCTGCATTGGAAGGCAAAGTCTTAACCGGTGGACCACCAAGGAAGTTCCTAAACACATTATTGTTGCTTTTTATTTTCAGCCTCTTGTCCTTTAAGCCCCAGTCAGATGTCAGATTGTTGTGAAAGTCTCATCGCTGTTCTAGAGTAAGTAAAATATTTTTCCTACCCCCAAATCAAATTGGTTGCTTATAAAATTCATTTCTAATAAACATACCTTATGAGTAATACCTTTTTCCTAGGAAGTTAAGCACACCACGTGATTGAAAATAAAATATCTCTATTATTTTTACAGTGTCTAACTTGCTATGTGCAGTGCAACTAATGAACTTATATTCAGTATGCATTCTCTAAAATTTGTACCTAGTTTTAATGTAAATATGGAGTACCTTTTGTGACTACTGTAAACCATATAGTTACGTCATAGATTTTTAGTCTTCTAAATATTTGTTGCTCGACACGTATAGACTTGAATCCAACAGGTTATTAACTAATTAACATGCTCTCTTGAAGATGTCCAGTTTCAGATGACCTTGACATGATCAGAGTGGCCAGACAGTATGTCCAGTTAGAGCTTCCGGCTTTTGCATTAGCGTGTCTTATGCTCATGCCCCACTCAGAAAAAAGGCACCAGGAAATAAAGGTATCTGACAAATTACTAATCTGGGGCTGCCAAGGAGGTGGAAGGTCTCACGTTGCATGTCCCCTGCCAAAGATTGCACTTTCTTTTCATCAAACTTGTAAAGCATGAGTAGGGTAGAAGGTTTGTATTAGGGTCTAGTGGGACATATGGCTGAAAGATAGATGAAGGTTCATCTTAGAAAGCCTTAAGAGGAGTTTGGACCTTATTCTCTATCAGTGGAAAACAGTGAATTTTCCTGCAAGTGCAAAGTGAAATGCTCAGGCAGTATTTAGAAGGAAGTAATCCACTTGAGCTTGATCAGAAGAGAGAGGGAGCAAGAAGTAAAACTCCTAGGAAGCTCTTGCATCTGGATAGAAATTCATCTCACCTGATGCACGCACAGCAGCCTCGTGACTAGGCCAGGGGAGCTTGAAGGGGTGAGTGCCCAAAGGAGGGCGACGGCAACAGAAACAGACCAGAGGAAGATGGCTTGCATGCAGCTTGACTTGGTGATTAGTCGTGGAAAATGGAAGTCAGGTTGTGTGTGGGTGTCTAACAAAGGCACATGAGCATTCTGAGGACAGAACTTTTAAAAATAGTTCCCATCCCCTTTATACTATAGAATACATAGAACAAAGCGTTTTGAACTGTTTTACAATGATTTCCCCATGGGTAGATAAGCCAGTTCATAAAGATCTATATAAATGAACACACATATTTTTTATTTGTCACTTGCTCTATTCGTTTCATTTTTTTTTTTTTTCAAAGCCATCTGTGCCTGTCCTTGACTTTGTTCTCTTTTAACTAGTCTTAAACTCATCTGTTGATGCTTTTCAGAGTTTTAGTATTTAAATAGATTCCTTCTGGCACTTAGGATGACAAAATGTTTATTAAACAGCTCTTTGCTGTTGAAATAGGTATTTGTAAAATGCTTTTTCCTTCAGTAATTTTGTTGTTGTTGATGGAGGCGGTCTTTTTCTGTACTAGATATGCTTTAAGATATTTCAAATGTAAATACGAAAACCTTCCAGGTTTGACAGAAATTAGTAGTGATTATACTTTTCTATTAATTATATTTTGATTTTTTTTTTCTCCAGAATTTTCTGGGCTCCTGTGACCCTCAGATCATTTTACAGCAATTAGAGGAGCATATGAATACTGGCCAGTTGGTAGGATTTTCATATCAAGTAAGTGGCAGTTTCCTCTCCCTTTTGTTATGAAAAATTTGTTATTAGGAGGTAATCAATTTTCCCCAAACCAAAATTAAGCTGAAAAGTCACCATCTCTGTTTGTTAATGTATACAATTACATCACTTTCATTAAAGCCTCCGTAAATTTTTAAAAGTCAGAGACCCTGGGTGTCCTGTTTACTTCTGTGCACAGTGGGAAATCTGTAGCCTTCAATGCTTGTCACTGTGAACAGATTTTCCTCAAAAAAAAAAAATCCCGAAGTGCTTAACAACAACTTTTAATTTATTCACTGTATGCTGAAATGGGCTAAAGCAGTCCCTCCCACCCCCAGCCCTCTCCCTCAAAAGGAAGGCTTAGTCACAATGTAGTGATAATTAAACATCTAATTGTCAGAAATGCTTTGGTATTGAAGGAGACAACTGGCATTTAACACATTTTGAATATGATGATACCTGTTATTCTATAGATTAGAAGTCTGGTGCTGAAAAATATCATAGATAAGAAGGAGTTTGGGATTTTGGCAAAGACAAAATACTTCCCAGTGTTGAAATCACACATGATGAATACCAACAACATCACTGAACTCGTAAACTATTTGGCAGATGAGTTAAGGTAAGTTGATAAAAATTTTTTAAAAACAACTTAATGTAGAATATCCTAAAATTTATCTTTATTTTGGAGGAAGATATCAAATAATTATAAAGCTATTTGGTTGTAATTAAAGGCTCTGAATATTAAACTGTAGCATCACTGCATTATGCATACCATACTGCTAACACATACTCAGAAGTAGCTGTTTTGTTACCCCGTCTCTTGGAACATGAGCTTGGAATCAGACAATTAATCAAGCTGCCTGAAATCTCAAAATAGGTGTCTCACAGTCCTGCTCTAAAACCCAACATACAACTTCACTCCTTAGACACTTGACTAGAGGCATTGACAACTAACATCATTTTGGCTAAGCTTATCTAATTTTCCAGTACCCACAAGTTTAGAAATAGTATCCCTTGGGATGGTGTTGGGAGCAGATTTGGAAATTAAAAAGAAGGGCAAAATGAGTTGACACTGAAGAAAGAGAAAGCTCAATCAGGACTGAAATGTTTCCGGATCCATCCCTAGTTTGTTTGGTCTAACTGTGCTGATCCCTGGGCAGTGTCTCTTTCTCAGTACCACGCCATGGATTTCTTTTTCTTTTCTTTTTTAACTTTTTATTTCTCTTTTTTATTTGGCTGCACCGGGTCTTAGTNGTGTGTGTGTGTGCTCAGTCATGTCTGTTTGTGACCCCGTGGACTGTAGGCCCCCAGCGTGTGTGTGTGAGTGTGTGTGTATGCGTGCTCAGTCATGTCTGACTGTGACCACATGGACTGTAGCCCACCAGGCTCCTGTACATGGAATTCTCCAGGCAAGAATATTGGAGTGGGTTGTCATTTCCTTCTCCAAGTCCAGTAATAACACAGCCTCCCACTCCCTAAAAAAAGAAAAAAAGACCCATCAATGAAATCCACACCTGACCTGGACAAGCATCCTGGGACAAATTGGTCACAAAATATCTCCCAAACCTTGATTGCAATTAAGACTGAAAGAAAGGAGTTATAAAATAAAGAATGGTCCCCACCATCCAGTTCTACAAAAATCAAGTCACTAACTGCTGTAGTCACTGATCTACAACACACCCTGAAAGGAATTCAGAGCGAAGATCAAGCTGAGGCACTGTGCTCTGGGAAAACTCGCAGAACTGGCCGTCAGATTGTTAGATATTTTCAGGAGAGAATTTTATAAACCCAGTTTCGTGCATCTTCCTGTACTTGGAAAGGCACTAAACCCACTATGGTGTCTGTTCCTGGTAACTAACCTCAACNATTCAGAGCGAAGATCAAGCTGAGGCACTGTGCTCTGGGAAAACTCGCAGAACTGGCCGTCAGATTGTTAGATATTTTCAGGAGAGAATTTTATAAACCCAGTTTCGTGCATCTTCCTGTACTTGGAAAGGCACTAAACCCACTATGGTGTCTGTTCCTGGTAACTAACCTCAACCTTCTACCAATATGTCTGATAGATTTCATGTCCCCCTTCACTGAAATCACATATATACTAACCTCCCCTTTATCTCTTTGGAAAGCCCTTAGAGCTGTCTGAGTCACCGTCTCCCAACCTATAATCCTTAGATTGGTTGGAGTAAAAGTTTTCATTTCTTTCTTATACTATTGATTTTTTCATCAATACTCTAGGAAGATTTTCTATTAAAAAAAGGTTCTTCTTTAAGACTTCCCTGGCAGTTCAATGGTTAAGACTCTGTTTTCACTGCAGGAGGTGTGGGTCTGATCCCTGATCAGGGAATTAAGATCCTGCAGGCTGCTTGATACAGCCAAAAATTTTTAAAAAATAAACAGTTTTCTCAGTAGATCTACCAGGAAAAGGCACCCACCCCTCTTTGGAGGGTCACATTCTTTTTTCTTAATTTGGCTGCACCAGGTCTTTGTTATGGCATGCAGGATCTTTAGTTCCAGCGTGTGAACTCAGCGATGTAGTTCCCTGACCAGGGGTGGAACCCAGGCCCCCTGCATTGGAAGCACAGAGTCCTAGCCACTACACCACCAGGGAAGTCCAGGGTCACATTTTTTAAAGCACAGTGTTTAAAAACGATCTCAGTTGCAGCCCAGTATTCCCTGCCCGTATACACCATGACTTACAAGTGGATCCAGTCCACCTGCCTTTCTAGCTTCAATGTTCCTACTCTTCCCTTTTATCTGGCCAGCCTCTCCTTCCCCAGTCACTTACTAGGCCATGACCATATTTACTTCCTTCCCAAAACTATTAAAAGTTACCTTTGTTGCCTTCTCTATTGATCATCTCACTATTCATTAATTTGTCCCCAAACCTTAGAACTGTGCCTCATGTAGGAGACTTAATATGTTGTATGAGATAAGTAAATTTTGGCTACCCATTTTTCAGGGTGAAATTCCTTCCTTGAATGTTTCACGGTCACATGCACACATGAAGGCACCTCATTACACATAACAAAAAGAAATTTAGCAACAACTAAATAAGTAAAGACACTTTAATTTTCATGATTCATACACAGTCTTTCATCATCTCTAGCTTTGCATGAAGTGGCTCATTGCCAATCCTTTGACTAGTTGGAGTAAAGAATCTAATTAGTGGAGTACTCTGCTTGCCCTTCTTAAGGATGGAAAAGCTAGTCTGACAAGATGGAAGATATTCAGTCTTTGTGCTGTTTCTTCTGGGGCCCAGAGACTTGGAATCTACTTGCTGTGCTTATGTAAGCACATTGGCTCCCTCCCCTGGGTAGTTTTTGACAAAGCTTTAAGAGAAAAAGACCAAAGAGTTTGGGTGAACACATCCGTCCAAGTAAGCACGTAGATGTGCTTAAGGTAACCAACGAGTTCTTTTTAGTTGTTGATGCTGGCGTCCTAGATATAATAGGCTAGTGGTCACCCAACTTTTCTGTGGCATGCCCTTCAGTTAAAACGTTTGAATATGTACTCCCAATGTATATTCCTTTAGTAGAGATTTTGAAAAGAGGAAATATGAACACATTCAATATCTTCTAAGAACCTGTCATGGGAAAAAACCTAAAGCTATATGCCTGAAACTAACACAATATTGTAAGTCAACTATAGTTAAATTTAAAGAAGATAGGGACTTCCCTGGTGGTCCAGTGGCTAAGACTTCACTCCCAATGCAGGGGGCCTAGGTTTGATTCCTGGTCAGGGAACTAGATCCTGTGTGTCACAACTAAGGCCCAACACAGCCAAAAAAATATTTTTTAAGAGAAAGATAAAAAATTGCAATCCTAATACTTTCTCCCTATATCCAATGGATTGTCCTGCGCACTCCATGTTGGAAGCCTCTGGCATAGACAACTTTACTTTGCAGTACTGTTTTAATATTGAGGTGTAATTTACATACAATAAAGCACTGAAATCAAAATTGAGTTACTTTTTCCCTGTGTCTACATCTGTACGATGATAATCCTTATCAAAATATAGAACATTCTAACACCCCAGAAGACTACCTGGTGCCTCCTCCTAGATGGGGCATATTTGCCCCACTAATAACCATTGTTCTGACCTCTACCATCATAGATTATTAGTTTGACCTGGTTTTGAATCTTCTTCAAGTGGACTGTTAGAGCATCTACTCTAGAGTCTGACTTCATTCCTCAGCACTTTAAGAGTCGCCTATATTATTTTGTTTAGCAATAGCAATAGTTCATTCTTTTCCATCCTGTGAGTATCCTATTGTATTAATGTACCTTAATTTATCTATTCTCTTTTTTTTTTGGCCAGACAGCATGTGGGATCTTAGTTCCCCAACCAGGGATCAAACCCGGTCCCCCTGCATTGGAAGCTTGGAGTCTTAGCTAGTGGACTGACAGGGACATCCCTACCCATTCTACTTGCTTTTTTCTTGTTTGTGCTGGGTCTGCATAGCTGTGCGTGGGCTTTCTCTGGTTGTGGTGACCAGGGGCTACTCTTCGCTGAAGTGCACAGGCTTCTCATTTCATGGCTTCTAAGGAAACGGCAACCCACTCCAGTATTCTTGCCTGGAGAATCCCATGGACAGAGGACCTGGCAGCCTATAGTCCATGGGGTCGCAAGAGTCAGACATGACTTAGCGACTAAACCTTGTAAAACACAGGCTCTAGACTCACAGGCTTCAGTAGTTGCAAGATGTAGGCTCAAGGGTGCGTAGGCTTCAATAGTTGCAGCATGCAGGCCCAGTAGTTGCAGCTCTTGGACTCCAGAGCACAGGCTCAGTAGTTGTGGCACCAGACCAGGGATCAAACCAGTATCTCCTGAACTGGCAGGTGGATTGTTATCCAGTGTACCACTAGGGAAGTTCCCCATTCTACTCTTGATAGATATCTGGGTTATTACCAGTTTTTGACAGTGATGAATGAAGCTGCTCTGAGCACTCCTGTACATGTCTTTGATGGTCAGAAGCCCTCATTGAGAGTTTTCCTGATAGCTAGAGAGTAACCCCTGCTTGCCACAACTAGAGAAAAGCCCATGCAGCAGTGAAGACCCAGCACAGCCAAAAAATAAATAACATTAAAAAAAAAAAAAAACACTCACTGACTGTGAGTGTGTTTCCATGAGTGGAAGTACTTTAGTAAACATTGCCAAACAGTCTTGCCAAAGTAGTTATACCATCTACACTCCTTCTAGCCATGTGTGAGAGATTACCCCACATCCATGACAAGACTTTGAATCATCCTTTTAATTTTATTATTTTTATGTATTTTTAAAATTTGTATTGGAGTTTAGTTGACTGACATTGTTGAGTTTCAAGTGTACAGCAAAGTGTTTCAGCTGTATGCATATTCATTTTTTTAAGATTCTTTTCTCATATGTGGTATCAAAGATATTGAATAGAGTTCCCTGAGGTATACCGTAGGTCCTTGTTGGTTATCTGTCTTATATATGGTAATGTGTATAGGTTAATCTCAAGCTCCTGATTTATCCCTCTCCTCCCCATTTCCCCTTTGGTAACCATAAGTTTGGTTTTGATATCTGCTAAGTCTGTTTCTGTTTTGTAAATAAGCTCATTTGTATCATTTTTAAAAATTAGATTCCACATATGGTATCATATTTTTATTTCTCTGTCTGGCTTCCTTCACTCAGTATGATAATCTCTAAGTCATCCAGTTTGCTACAAATGGCATTATTTGGTCCTTTTTTTATGGCTGAGTAGTATTCCATTGTGTATCTGTACCACATCTTCTTTATCCATTCATTTGTTGATTGGCATTTAGGTTGCTTGTATGTCTTGGCTTTTGTAAATAGTGCTGCAGTGAACACTGGGGAGCTTGTATATCAGTTCTTTTAATTTTAGCCATCCTGGTGGGAGACCTTGCAATATTCCTGATGAAGTGGGAGAAAATGCCAGGACAAACATCTTGTCTTCCAATCTGGTTTATCTCCTCTCGCTTTTCCATTTGAGATTTATGGATGAGTTAAATACACAGTGTATCTGTACATCTCAGAGTCTAGTGGCCATCATCCTATATGATCGCAACTGGGAAGCATGACAAGATTCTAAATCTGAACTCACAATAGTTAAGTCTTACCATAAACTTTAGAAAAGATTAAAGAGCTACTCAGTGGGTTTTTGTTTTCTTTCTGGCACTGTTTAAATATCCCAAAGCAACCAGAAAACAAAGATTTGTGCTTTTCGAACAACCAAGGCTAAGTGTTTTTTAGAATAAAGACATTTCCTAGAGCAATTTCTCATTTTGAACTCTCCTTCCGACATCCATAGGACCAAAGAATACAACCTCTAAACTGACTTTCCCTTGGTAAGTAGTCCTACAGCTTGAGAAAAACAGACTTTTTTGAGATATGGTTCACACACCATACAATTCACCTATTTAAAGTGTACGATCCAACACTTTAGAGTACATCACAAATATATACAACTGTCAATCACTACAGTCTTCCCTGGTGGCTCAAATGGTAAGAAATCTGCCTGAAATGTGGGAGATCTGTGTTCAATCCCTGGGTTGGGAAGATTCCCTGGAAGAGGGCATGACAACCAATTCTAGTATCCTTGCCTGGAGAATCCCCATGGACAGAGGAGCCTGGTGGGCTACAATCCATGAGGTTGCAGAGTTGGACACGACTGAGCAACTAAGCACACATATCACCAGTCAATTGTTGAACATTTTCATCACCTCTAAAAGAAACCTCATACCCTTTAGCTATCATCCCTCTATCCCCCTTCCCAACCCACACCTCCCAAACAACTACTAATCTACTCTCTATGGGTTTGCGTCTTCTGGATATTTGAATATGTAAATAGAATCATATAATATGTGGCCTTTGCAACCACAAGGTTCATCCATGTTGTAGCAGATGTATCAGTACTTTATTCCTTTTTATGGTGAAAAAATATTCCATTGCATAGATAGATTATGCATGCCTGCTAAGTTGCTTGAGTTGTGTCTCTTTGTGACCCTATGGACAGTAGCCTGCCAGGCTCCTCTGTCCATAGGATTCTCATGGCAAGGTTGCCATGCCCTCCTCCAGGGGATCTTCCCGACCCAGGGATCAAACCTGCCTCTCTTACATCTTCTGCATTGGCAGGCAGATTCTTTACCACTAGTGCCACCTGGGAAGCCCTGTAGATAGACCACACTTAGTTTATCCATTGATGGAAATTTGGGTTGTTTTCACCTTTTGGCTATTATAAAACTACTGCTATATTCTGTAGCTTTTTAGTCACCTTGATACTTTTAGGGGCTTTTGTTGTTATTTTCAATATGTAGACATATTGACTTACTCATCCTTAAGATATCAGTTAAGACTTTGTGATCAAGACAAAATCAAAATATGCATAGAAACGAATGAAAATGAAAACATGACAACCCAAAACCTCTGGGATTCAGTAAAAGCAGTGATAAGGGGAAGTTTCATAGCAATACATGCTTACCTCAAGAAACAATAGAAAAATCAAATAAATAACCTAAGTTTACACCTAAAGCAACTAGAAAAAGAAGAAATGAAGAATCCCAGGGTTAGTAGAAGGAAAGAAATCATAAAAATTAGGGGAGAAATAAATGAAAAAGAAACAAAGGGGACTATGACAAAAATCAACAAAACTCAAAGCTGGTTCTTTGAGAAGATAAATAAAATAGACAAACCATTAGCCAAACTCATCAAGAAAAAAAGGGAGAAGAATCAAATCAACAAAATTAGCAATGAAAATGGAGAAATCACAAGACAACACAGAAATACAAAGGATCATAAGAGACTACTATCAGCAACTATATGCCAATAAAATGGATAACTTGGAAGAAATGGATGAATGCTTAGAAAAGTAAACCTTCCAAAACTGAACCAGGAAAAAATAGAAAATGTTAACAGACCTATCACAAACATGGAAATTAAACCTGTAATCAAAAATCTTCCAACAAACAAAGCCCAGGACTGGATGGCTTCACAGGTGAATCTACCAAAAATTTAGAGAAGAGCTAACACCTATCCTACTCAAACTCTTCCAGAAAATTGTAGAGGAAGGTAAACTGCCAAACTCATTCTATGAGGCCACCACCACCCTAATACCAAAACCAGACAAAGATGCCACAAAAAAAGAAATCAGGCCAGTATCACTGATGAACATAGATGCAAAAATCCTTAACAAAATTCTAGCAAACAGAATCCAACAAAATATTAAAAAGATCATACGTCATGACCAAGTGGCTTTGTCCCAGGGATGCAAAGATTCTTTAGTATTTTCCAATCAATTAATGTGATACACCACATTAACAAACTGAAAGATAAAAAAGCATAATTATCTCAATAGATGCAGGGAAAGCCTTTGACAAAATTCAACATCCATTTATGATTAAAAAAGAACCCTCCAGAAAGTAGGCATAGAAGGAACATGCTACTGCTGCTGCTAAATCACTTCAGTTGTGTCCAACTCTGTGTGACCCCATAGATGGCAGCCCACCGTCCCAGGCTTCCCCATCCCTGAGATTCTCCAGGCAAGAACACTGGAGTGGGTTGCCGTTCAGTGCATGAAAGTGAAAAGTGAAAGTGAAGTCACTCAGTCGTGTCCGACTCTTACCGACCCCATGGACTGCAGCCTACCAGGCTCCTCCGTCCATTGGATTTTCCAAGCAAGAGTACTGGAGTGGGGTGCCATTGCCTTCTCCGATAGAAGGAACATACCTCAACATAATAAAAGCCATATATGATAAACCCACAGCAAACATTATCCT
>SJYA01002444.1:169037-234182 GCA_006410615.1 Neotragus moschatus
CGAACTTTTTTCTTTTATTTCAGGCTTCTTCAGGTTTTTCATTTTTTTTTTTTTTTTTTTTTTTTTTAGTTGCATATAAATTACAGGATTTTTGTTTTCTTTTCTGTAAAGAATGCTCTTGATACTTATATGGGGATTTCATAAACTCTATAAAATGACTTTGGGAAATACAAGCTATATTAATTCTTCTGATCATGAACACAAATGCCTGTCCATTTGTTTGAGTCTTCTTTAATTTCTTACAGTAGAAATCTTGCAGTTTTCTTTGTACATATAGTTCACTTTCTTGATTATGTATTCCAAAGTATTTTATTGTTTTGATGCCATTATGAATAAGATTGTCTCCTTCATTTTCAGTTCAAATATTCCATTGTTAGCGCAGAGAGTTTCAATTGTTCTGTGTATTGATTTTATGTCCTGAAACTTTACTGAATGTGTTGATTAGTGTCAAATAATTTTGCTGAGTCTCTTGGATTCTCTAAATACGAAATCACACCATCTGCAAATAATGAGAAAATTACTCCTTCCTTTATGATCTGAATGTCTTTTATTTTTCTGTCTTGTCTAATTTTTCTAACTAGAATCTTGCTGCTTTGTGAAGAAAAGTGATGAGAGTAAGCATCCTTGTCTGTTCTTGTATGTTTATTACAGAAAAATCTCTCAATTTCTCAGAGAAAAAGCTTTCAGTTTTTCACCATTCAGTTCAGTTCAGTCACTCAGTCGTGTCTGACTCTTTGCGACCCCATGAATTGCAGCATGCCAGGCCTCCCTGTCCATCACCAACTCCTGGAGTTCACTCAAACTCATGTCCATTGAGTTGGTGATGCCATCCAGCCATCTCATCCTCTGTCATCCCCTTCTCCTCCTGCCCCCAATCCCTCCAGGCATCAGGGTCTTTTCCAATGAGTCAACTTTTTGCATGAAGTGGCCAAAGTACTGAAGTTTCAGTTTTAGCATCAGTTTTTCCAATGAACACCCAGGACTGTCCTAGATATATTGTTAACTGTGGGTTAATTATATATAATCTTTATTATCTTGAGGCATGTTCCTTCTTTTAATATATCATCCTGTGAAGGGTTTTATAATAAAAGGATGTTGTATTTTGTCAATTGCATGCTGTACATTTGTTGAAATGATTGTGTGATTTTTATCCTTCATTCTATTAATGTGATATTCACATTTTTTGATTTGTGGGTGCTGAAAAGTCCTTATATCCCATGGATAAATCTCACTTGGCTATGATGTGTAATTCTTTTAACGTGCTCTTGAAATAGTTTGGTAATGTTTTGTTGAGAATCTCTGCATTTATATTCATCAAGAATGGTGGCCTATAATTTTCTTTGCTTGTAGAATCTATCTGGCTTTGAATTCAGGGTAATGTTGGAATCATGAATAGAGTCAGGAAATGTTCCCTTACCTTCAGTATTTTGAATGTGAGAAGGATTTGTATTAATCCTTTAATTGTTTTATAGAACTCTCCAATGAATCTGCTTAGTAGTAAGATTTTCTGTATTGGAAGGATTTTGATTGCTAACTCAAGTTATTTATTCATTATTAGTCTTTTCTGATTTTCTGTTTCTTCCTGGTTCAGTCATTGTAGCTATTATGTTTCCAGAAATCCATTCATTTATTCTAGTTTAATTTGTTGGCATATAATTGCTTATAATCATCTTTTATGATCCTATATATTTCTGTAGTATCATCTGAAATGTCTCCTTTGTCATTTCTAATTTCATTTGTCTTTAATATTTTTATTATTTAATCTTGCTAAAATATTGTCAATGTTAACTTTTAAATAATCAGCTCTTAGTTTTGTGGATTTTCTCTATTGTTTTTTTACTCTCTATTTCATTTATTTCTGCTTTATTGCCATTTATTTCCTTTCTTCTGCAAAATTTGGGCTTAATTTTTCTTCTCTTTTTAGCTCTTGTAAAAAGTTATATTATTCATTTGATATTTCTGTAATTTTTAATACATGCACTTATCTCTGTAACCTTTCCTCTTAAAACTGCTTTTGCTGCATCCTATATGATCACATGTTGAAATAATTAAAATCTAATGGCACTGGCACAAAAGTAGATACATAAACGACTGGAACAGAATAGATAGACCAGAATTAAACTCCTGAACATAATATCAACTGAAATTCAACAAAGGAGGAAAGAGTATCCAAGGGAGAAAGAATAATCACTTCAATAAATTGTGCTGGAAAAACTGCATAAACACATATAGAATAATGAAATTGGACCCTTATCTTACATCACTCACAATAATTAGACTGAAGTGGAACAAAGACTCAATTGTACTATCTGATAATATAAAACCCCTAGAAAGAACCGTAGAAAAGCACTCCTTGATAGTGGCCTTGGCAATGATTTTTTGAATATGATACCAAAGGCATGAAGAGAACACACACACACAAAAAAAAGAAAAAAGTAAAAGAAAAGTTTTGCAAACCATATATCAAACAAGGATTAATATCTAACATATTTAAAGAACCCATATAACTCAATAACAACAACCAAAATAGCCCAAACTATTTTTTAAATGGGCAGAAGAATTAAATTGACATTTTTCCTTAAGAAGACATCCAAGTAGCTAACAAGTAACATGAAAAGATACTTGACACCATCAATACTTCAGTAAATGCTAATCAGTACAACAATGAGGTTATCATTTCACACCTATTGGAATGGCTTCATCAAGAATACAAGAGACCTTAAGTGCTGGCAAGGATGTGAAGAAAAATGTATCTTGCATGTGGTTGAAAGAATGAAAACTGGTCCAACCACTATGAAAAATAACGTAGAGTTTCCTCAAAAATTAAGAACATGACTATCACATGAACTCATTTGAAGAGACCCTGATGCTGGGAAAAAATGAGGGTGGGAGGAGAAGGGGATGACAGAGAATGAGATGGTTGGATGATATCACCAACTCGATAGACATGAGTTTGTGTAAGCTCTGAGAGTTGATGATGGACAGGGAAGCCAGGCGTGCTGCAGTCCATGGGGTCACAGAATCAGACACGACTGAGCGACTGAACTGAACTGATCATATTACCCAGCAATTTCACTTCTATGTATATACTTAAAGGGAAGGAAACAGGATTTCAAAGAGATATATGCTCTCTTATGTTTATTGCAGCATTATTCAGAATAGCCAAGATATGGAAACAACCTGCATGTTAATCAGTATGTAAATTGATGACGGAAATGTGAAATATAAATCCAGTGGAAATGTCATTAAGCTATTGGAAAAGAGGACCATCTGCCATTTGGGAAAATACAAACAGACCTTGAGAATATTATGCTCAGTGAAATAAGCCAGATAAAGATAAATTCTATATGGTATCACTCATATGTGGAATTTAAAAAGGACAAGCCTGGAAAAACAGAGTAAAGTGACCCAGGTGGCTCAGTGATAAAGAATGGTGGTAAATAATCTGCCTGCAAATGCAGGAGACCTTGGTTTGATCCCTGGGTTGGGAAGATCCCTAGGGGAAGGGAATGGCTGCCCACTCCAGTATTCTTTCCCAAAGAATTTCATAGACAGAGGAGCCTGGGGGGCTACAGTCCATGAAGTTGCAAAGAGTCAGACACAACTGAGCAACTAACACACAAACAGGATACAAAATTGTAAGAAATAGTAAATAAACCTGAGAAATCCAATACACAGTATAGTGAATATAGAATTAATATTATAATCAATAACTTGCTAGGACTAGAATTTAATTATTTCAAGAACTAAAGAAGTATGTAATTATGTAATAGGATAAAGTAGCTAGCTATTGTTAAAATGTCAATCATATTACTCTCTATATATAAATACGTAGATAAAATGATCAAATTGGATGAAAGCCTGCAAATATTTTGTCAAATATTGATGCCTTCAGAAAGCATTCATCTCAGATGTAGTTCTCTAAAATCAGACTGGTAGGTAAGGTCATTGATTCTATGAATGTCAATTAGAGTCTCCTCTTGGCGACATCCGTGCTGGCTCAATGGGCCAATAAACAGAGTTGTCACTGTGGTAGAAATGGAGGCCATGAGCTAGTCAATAGCACAGGATCCATCTTACCAAGGTTGATTTAGCTACACCCACTGCTAGCAGGAGAGACAAATACTGAGCCCTGTATTGTGCTGTGCTGCTCTATCATGTCTGACTCTTTGTGACCCCATGGACTGTACTCGCCAGGCTCCTCTGTCCATGGGGATTCTCCAGGTAAGAATACTGGAGTGGCTTGCCATGCCCTTCTTCAGGGGATCTTCCCAACCCAGGGAACAAACCCACATCTCTTATGTCTCCTGAATTGGCAGGCAGGTTCTTTACCACTAGCGCCATGTGCTAAAGAAGTATAATTACTAAAATTTCTCACTTGGTGAACTGAAAAGTGATGCAAATGGAAAGAGATACTTGGTAAATATCCCAGTCATTTGAGAAGCAGGAAGAAAGAATCTTTATAAAGACTATGACTATCTCTGAGCATAATTTATGCTGTAAATAGAGTAAATGAACTAGCGGCCTACACAAGGCAAAGAATGAGTGCCAAATATTTTTTTGGTGGTATTTGAAGAAACTCTCACTTCCTCAGACCAGATGACAAGAGCTACAGATTGGACACATAATTGCAAGAGTAATTGAACTTAAGAGGAGGCTAATTTTGGGGGGCAATATTAAGTCTTTTATACCAAAGTCAGGGACTTGCTAGTGTAAGTGGGCTATCTGGGTAGACTTAAGTTCCCTGAAGTCTCCAATTATACCAAACTCCGGTGTAATTTCAGAAGTGGTTCACTTACTTTGTCACGTGATAGTAGCTTCTGGTTTGATTAATAACTTCACAGATGATTTATAAGGCAATGTTTTTCTCTCTCAGCATCTACTCCAATCTTTTCTACTGGTCACCAGCCAATTAAATAAAATCATATCTAAATGTGACCCATTTGGAAAGCGATAGTACTTCCAAGGGAGTTGAATGATTATACATCAGAAGTTCTGCAGCATTTGACTAACATGCAAAACTGGCAAGAACTGGGAGAGTTTTCCTGGGAATAAATCTCTGAGGGTGCAGAATATAGATGGTCAAAATATAAAGCTGGGTTAGAGAGATTTTATCAGTATGGGATAATTCTCCCTCAACAAAAGTTTTAGTGTCTTGTTAAGGGCCCTGGGAAACAGTTCTAACATCCTTCTGGGATGATGGATTGTAAAAGACTACAAACCTCATTAAGTCGGTATAGATACCAAAGCTTCCATGGTAAAACATGAACATTTGGAAAAAGGGCCTGAAGAAATAAACATGCTAAAATGGACTTACTATATAAAACCAAAGTACCAGAAATGGAGGTTGCTCTTTAAGAGGGCTGGGGGACAGTTTTGGTTGCTGAGTGACAGGAATATGTTTATAAGTGTGAGTACTAGTACTTCTGAGAAATCCAGTAGTGGCTGTCCTCCATAATCAATTGTATTTAATCTCTTCCCCTTTTGAATTGCAATAGCATTCGATTATGTATTGTTTATGGGAACTTAACTAAATCAAGCATATTATTATCTGGTTTTTTTTTTCCTTATTTATCAACCCATTTCCTCCTGTTTGATTCTGAGCATGTAGCACTATGCCTGTTACACGCTTGGGTGCATACGTACTAAATCGCCTCAGTCATCTCCGACTCTTTGTAACCCTATGGACCCTTGACCGCCAGGCTCCTCTTTCCATGGGATTCTCTAGGCAGGAATACTGGAGTGGGTCGCCATGCTCTCCTCCAAGGGATCTTTCTGATTCAGGGATCGAACTCACATCTCTTAGGCTTTGTGCATTGGTAGGTGGGTTCTTTACCACTAGTGCTACCTGGGAAGCCCACCTGATAGTAATTATTACAGGGGAACCTGGCAGGGCTACTGTCCATAGGATCACAAAGAGTTGGACATGACTGAAGCAATTGAACACGAGCAAATTAAACATATCCTGGTTAAATTTTCAACATGAAGTCAGTTTGTATCACCTAAAATACCAAACATAGAATCTTGAAAATAGTAGGCACTCAGTAAATCATTGCTAGAATAAACAGAGGTTGCACTACCAAATTAATTGTCCTATAATACTATTATCATAATATTAGCGCTCTATAGAATTGTGTAGAACAGTTTCTATTAAGTTAGAGAGTAGAATTAAACTCTTTTGTTTCAAAGTCAGAGGCTTCAAACATCTGTCCTTAACTTTTGCATCTGTTCCCAAACATATCTAGGCTTTTTTGTTTTTTGTTTTTTTACTTCTACTCCAAATTAACCTTGTGCTTGAACATGACACTTTTTTCACTCTACCCTCAAATATTCTCTGAATATTCTCTGCACTTTTTCCTGTCTTACATTTTGTACATACTTTTGTGCATGCCTTCATAACTGGTATCCAACCAGCTTAAAAAATAATTTTAAGGGGATAAATAATTAACACAACACTTACCCTATGCTTGCAGCAAGTAAATTCATCCCTGTAATTCTTCAGCATATGTGTTTGTGTGTGTATGTGTGTGTGTGTGTATTTGTGTGTGTGTTTGTGTGTTCCAAAGAGTAGGGGATGAGGGCATGGTCAATAATTCTCATAGCATTTTACAGATATCAACTTTCTTCTTCCTTTTATTTCTTCTTGCTTTATTGAACTTGAGTTGCCAAAATGTTCCTGCTTCACTATTCCATCATTGGTTAAAATATACAAGAGCCACTAAAGACCCGACATGCTCTATCTACATCATCTGTATTTTTATTTACTGTCATTCATTGCTCAAGTAAAGCTCTCTGATTCTAATGTTCTGCATGGAAACAATCAACTTTAAAATTCATAAATTAGAAAATAGAATTAAACTATAAAAGAAAAGTATTATTTCTGCTGGATATCTATATAATGAAGACATCATATGATTTAAGAAACTTGTCCTGATCATCATCCTTAAAATATAAGCAATGGGTTTCCTTGAGGGGTTAATTTCAATAAAGCTTAATACATTAGACACATTATATCACACAAAACTATAATTCAGAACTAGAAGCTCTATGGGGGCCCAGTCCAATCACTAGGGTTTTATAATCTATTTACATTTAGTCTCATACTTTTATCAGAAACTCATCATTTTCCTTTCCTGTTGCTACCTCCCATCCATCTAGATGTTTGTCATTTCCAATAACAGTTTTGGCTGATCATTGGTAACTGCTGTTGCAGAGACCTTGCTTCTAATCATCCATCATGATACAGCCTAAGTCCAATATCTTCAGGGATTATTTATCTAACTTGAAAATAACATTGACAAAGGGCTTCACCTTGACCAAATTTTAGCCAGACTTGTCTGAATCCTCTCCCCAGTTGGGCCTCAACATTTTTACTTCCTCGTCATACTTGAATTGTCCAATTTTAGCCAGAATCTGGTTAAGTTGGTTTTAGTCAAACTTCCCCATCTTCAGTATCTGCTAACCCTTGATATCCAACCAATTCCCTCATCATTCCACAGACAATATCTAATTACTCTGATGTGCCTTCCTCAAGAATTCTGTTAGGTCACCTCAGTAAAGAAATACTTCTTAGTAATTTTTCACTTACTGACCTCTGCTCCTTGGTTATAAATCCCCAATTTTGAGCCTTATTCTGTACCGAGGTCTGTTTTCCCCTCTTGCAAGTCGAATAAAATCCATGTTTGCTTCCTTAACTACTACTATTCAGCTCTGGTTTTCTTCGACAGAATGTACTATCTGAAGTTCTGAAATCTGGTAGTAGCAATCATCTTTTCTCATCTTCTATTTTTTTGTTCCTTTTTAAGTGCATCCTTGAGTTTTCTAAGCGATAATTAGTAATTTTCCCATTGATTGGTTGGTGAAGGTTCTGCATTTCTTCTAAAACCAACATATCTCTCAGGAGAACTGACTGCCAATTATTGTGCCTTGGTTTTGAAACATCTTTGTAAAGGCCTTAAAGAGCTTCCTTCTACTATCAATATTGCTGCTGTTGTTAACAATAGCTGTATTATTAATTATACCAGCATTTAACAGTTGCAAAGTAAATATCAGCACTATACTAAGAACTCTACATGTTTTATTTCCTTTAATACTCCAATAACTCTATTAGTTTGCTGTTCTTATGCTATTTACATTATACTGCTTTATCATAACTGTGCAATATGGAGAGATGGATAAAGGGAGAGAGACAGAGATATTTGCATTAAAATATATTAGCCCTGTTGACTACATGTTCATGTTTTTATTTTCTATTTTATTAGAATAAAGCTACACAATCCTAATTATTTATTTATTTGCATGTATATTCTGCACTGTGTCTAGAGGAGAAATAGATCACTGCTCATAACAAAAACTATAAGTGCTATTTTTTTTCTCCCTTTCTTCATTCCTTTCTTTTGTCCTTCCTCCCACACTACCTCCTTTCATACTTCCTATTTCCCTTCTTTGTTTTCCCGCTTTGGGGCGGGAGGAAACATACCACGCTATTACTCAGGGGGAAAAAAAAGATTACTTGAGTCAAATCTGAAGACTATATAATTTTTCAGGATTATTTTTAATCACAGTCAGTTGAGACTTTTTTTCTGGCATGAAACTACACAGGAACTCTTAAAACTAATAATGTAACAAAAAGCTCATGAGAATTTACATTATTTTTTTCAGATGCAACATCCAAAAACCTATTTCCTACTTTCTTGGCAAGTTAGTTTGCACATATCCAATTTTAGATATTCTGCATCAGCCAGTTTAGTATGAGAGGAGGCTGAGATACTTACATGCGATAAAAAATATTTTTGCCAGTTGTGCCCTGATTGACAAAAAAGTAACATTACATTTGGAAAAAAATATATGATAGACTGTATTCAAAGTTTTAGAATCCTTACCCATATTTCTCTTAGAAAAATGTATTGCTACTAATTATTATTTTTTAATGTACAAGTCTAGAGTTATGACACCATTTCCTATAATTTGCAGAGCTAATATACAGTTATATCACATGAGGACATAATCCATATATTAAAATTAGAAACAATTTACTATTCATGGGAAATTATCTAATAATAGCGAGAGAAGTAAGTTTCAGCTCTATGCTTTATTGACTTGGAAATGTATTTAACATGCACACAAATAAAAATGAGAAATTGAAATGAGGAGTATTTTATAATAAGGAAAATATAATGCTGAATTACCATTTTTTCTGTCTACAATTCAATTTGTTCTATTTAAACTTATAAAATGAAAGAATAAATAATTAATCACAGTATTAATCATCAGTGATTTCATCAAGTACGTTGACTTTGAGGCAGAAACTGAGAAAACATATACAAAAGGCAAATGACACATTAAATGAAATTTCTTTCTTTTTTTAATTTAATACCCATTGGTGGAGTAACTATAAGAATAAAAATACAAACACACACACACACACACACACACACACACATACAGTTTGGAGCAATGTCTGGCTTCTAATCAGCATTTTGCCTCTCTTAGGCTCATTTTTCTACAATCTGGTCATAAACCTCCAAAATCCAATTACTCCAAACATCACATGAGCAGGTACCTGCCATGTAACAAAAGGTTTTCACACTGAGTAGGATAACTGTTGTGAAATATTTTATATCTTTGTAAGAAAAATGGTGTAAATCATGATATGAAAATATTAATGACTAAAGCTTATAAAATTTTTCCTAGATACAATAGAACAAAATTCTGTATGCTTATTTATATATGTTCACACAATTGTCACATTAAACCCATGAGGTAATTACTAAGATTATTTTTTCCATTTTAAAAATGAGATAACTCAGTCCTGGAGAAGTTAAGTAACTTGCCTCAAATCACATATAAATAGGAGAGTCTGAAATCTAAACCCTGGCATTATCTTAAATTATGGAACACTGTCCTTTCATAACTATAATTGGCTAAAGTATTCATTAGTGTAATATGAAATTACTGTCTCCAAATAAATTCTCTTTAAAATAAAATTTAAAACACATTTAAAAATAAAACTTTAAAATATATTATTGCCAAACAAATATCATTAGTTTATAAGCTCAAAGGTTGAAGCAAATATCATAGTGTCAGAGCCCAGTTATCAATTTATAAGAAAATCAGACAAAATTATTTAACTGTACCTGCTACTTGGTAATGGAGTTACATTCTCAATTAGCCTAGCCCTAATTTAAGTGAAGTAAGTTATGAGTCATCCATAGTGTAATTACATACGCAGACACACACAGACACATAAACACATATGATGAAATTCAGAGCTATTAAAATCTTGCTCTGAGCATTATCATCACCTTCCTTGGATGTAGTAAATTTAAATCTGGCTTGTGAACCAATCATTCATTATTATACAACACTTTTAGGAAATAAACCACAATCCCTAACACAATTTTTTTAAAGTTGCTCTCTGTTGTATACCAAACCCAGATAGGTATAGTACGAGAAAGGAATATTAAAGGTCAAAGAATATTATAGGTAAATATGGATACAAAAAATCTACTTAGGTATTAGCAAACCACATAAATGTATTAAGATGGTGCATCATTCTCAAGTAAAGTTTATCCTAATAAAACAAATATAATTTATCTTAGAAGAATATTTGTGTGTCTATAATTTATTGTTAAGGGCTGAAAAAACAACGTAATTAATGCACAGAATCATTTTATTTATTACCCTTTTGTTATAAAATTCTTAGCACACTAAGAATAAACCCTATGTTCCTAACCTCATAAAGAGCATCTAGTAAAAACTTGCCGAAAAGAATATCCTAAATAAAAATAATAATTAAGAAATTAAGTTTTTGTGGTGATTTTAAGAAATTATCATAAACTGAGGTTACTTAGAGCAACAGATGTCTATTCTCTCACAGCTCTGGTGGCCAGAAGACTGAAATCTTTATTTCTAGACTGAAATCATGGTTTCGAAAGGACTATGCTTCCTCCAGAAGCACTTACCTCTTCTAACTTTTCAAGGCTGTTGTCATTTCCTTACTTGTGGAAGCTTCATCGATCACACTGCCTTCTCCTCCTCAGTGTATCAAAGTCCTCTCTGCCTCTTTTGTAGAAGGAAGTGTATTTATGGCCCACATTGATAATATGGGATTATCTCTCCATCTCAATGTCCATAATTTAATCACATTTGCAAAGAACATCTTTTGCCATATAACTCACAGGTGGTATTGAGTGTGTGTGTGTGTGTGTGTGTGTGTGTGCTTACTCAGTCGTGTTTGACTCATAACAAACCCACGGACTGGAGCGCACCAAGCTCCTCTGTCTGTGGGGATTCCCCAGGCAAGAATACTAGTGTGGGTTGTCATGCCTTCCTCCAAGGGATTTTCCAACCCTGGGATCAAACCCAGGTCTTGCACATTGCAGGCCTATCATTTACCATCTGAGCCATCAGAGAAACCCACCTGCCAATGCAGGAAAAGCAATCTGCCAATGCAAAGAACACACCTGCCAATGCATGAGACGTAAGTGATATGCATTCAATCCCTGGGTTGGGAAGATGCCCTAGAGGAAGGCATGGAAACCTACTCCAGTACTCTTGCCTGGAGAATTCTATGGACAGAGGAGCCTAGCAGGCTGCAGTCCATAGAGTCACAAAGAGTCAAACATGATTAAGAGACAGAAGACACCCATATAGGTTTCTGAGATTATGATACAGATATTTGGGGGACTATTTTTTACCCTATCACAAGAAATGCTATTGTTGTTTTGGTTGCTAAGTGAAATAGAATTATCTTAAACAAGAAAAACTATTTGTTCCCAAGTATTAATACCTTATTTTTTGTAATTGAAAATGTTATTGGTTTTCTTCTTATTGGTTTTATGTTTTAACTATTTGTTACCAATACACTTCTATTCTATTTTGTTTCAGGTATTTTAATAGATAATACAAAACCAGGTAAATAAGTATATTTTATTTTATAATGATCTGCATGAAAAAAATAAAACTGTATCTGTCACAGCTAATACAGCTGTTTATACTAAAAACATGAGAATCTAAAAATATATTTTATAGATTGAGTTTTATTAAATGTTTGGATTAAGAAAATATGCAAAAAGCAATTACATATTTCAAGACAAAGATTGAGCAGTTAAAAAATAATAATAACAACAACAACATACTCCTTAACTTCCCTATAGCCCTCTTCCATTCTCCAGGGAAAGATGACCTTGCCTGACAATATACTATTTTCTTGTCATGTCCCTGTTCTGTCTATAAACATCTTCCATATTGTACAACCTGTTGCAGCTCCTATCTATTTGCTAGGTGGAATGCTGTTTGATTCATAAATCAATGAAAAAAGTCAATAAGATCTTTTAATCTGCTCCATCAAATGTTGATTTGATGACAGTTGTGGGAACAAAGTAAGCTTTTGGCATTTCAGAAATGAGAAATGCAGGCATGTACTTGAAAACCTTTTTAATTTCCTTTAATTGACAAATTACCAATTCAGAGATTGAAACAGACATCAAAACTCCCCCCAAAACAAAGCTTGTGCCCATATAGCTTCATGGGTGATTTCTACCAAACATTAAAAAACTATATGATACTTATTCTTAAACTATTCTAAAAAATTGAAGAGAAGGGAACTCAGTCTAATTTTATAAAGCCAAGATCACTCTGATACCAAAACCAGACAAAGACAACACACACACAAAAAAAATTTACAAGCCAATATACCCAATTAACATAGATGCAAAAAATATCAAAATATTAGCTACATAATTATAAAAATACATTAAAAAGGTCATACACCATGAAGAGAGTGAGACATACTGCAAGGATGCAAAGATAGTTTATTATCTGCAGATTAATCAGTGTGATACACAGCATTGACAAGATGAAAGCAAAAAATCATATAGTTATCTCAATACATGCTGAAAAAAACATTTCACAAGGTTCAATATCTATTTATAATAGTAATTCTTAGTAAAATGGATATAGAAGAAACATACTTCAGAATAATAAAGATCATATATGACAAACATTATACTTAACATTGAAAAATTTGAGGCTACTCCTATAAGATTAGGAGCAAGACTAAGATGCCCACACTCATCACTCATTTAATCTATTATGGGAAGTTCTAGGTAGAACAGTTAGGTCAGAAAAAAGACATCCAAATTGGAAAGGAAGAAGTAAAATGTTACTATTGCACACAACCTGATTTTACACATAGAAAATCATAGATTTCCACAAAAATACTATTAAAAATAAATACAGTAAAGTGGCAGGGTAACAAATCATCACATAAAAATCTGTAGTGTTTCTACATGCTAATAATGAGCTAGCAGAAAGAGAAATTAAGAAAACAATTACATTCACAATCACAGCAAAAAGAACAAAAATACATCGTAATAAATTTAATCAAAGGAATGAAGGACCTGTGCACTGAAAACTATGACATTCATTCTTATAAGGAATGGAGCAGGCTTGTGGGCACAGTCGGGGAAAGAGAAGATGGGATGAATTGAGAGAGTAGTACTGAAATAAATACACTACCATATGTAAAATAGATAGCTAGTAAAGAAGGCAGTGGCACCCCACTCCAGTACTCTTGCCTGGAAAATTCCATGGACAGAGGTGCCTGATAGGCTGCGGTCCATGGGATCGCTAAGAATCACACACAACTGAGCGACTCCACTTTCACATTTCAGTTTTATGCATTGGAGAAGGAAATGGCAATCCACTCCAGTGTTTTTGTTTTGTTTAATTTTATTTGAAAATCCCACGAATGAGGGAACCTGGTGAGCTGCCATTTGTAGGGTCGCACAGAGTCGGACACGACTGAAGCGATTTAGCAGCTTCAGCAGCAGGAAGTTTCTGTATAGCACAGGAAGCTCAACCTGGTGCTCTGTGACAACCTAGAGGAGTAGAACAGGGATGGGATGGGAGAGAGGTTAAAGAGAGGGGATATATGTATACTTCTGGCTGATTCACAGGTTTCCTTGATAGATCAGTGTTAAAGAATCTGCCCTCCAATGCAGGAGACAGGGGCTCCATCCTTGGGTCAGGAAGATCCCCTGGAGAAGGAAATGTCAACTCATTCCAGAATTTTCGCCTAGGAAATTCCAAGGACAGAGGACCCTGATGGATTACAATCCATGGGGTTACAGAAGAGTTGGACGTGGCTTAGTGATGAAACAGCAACAACAACATGGCTGATTCACACTGTTGTAAGGCAGAAATCAAAAACAAAATTTTAAAGCAATATTTCTCCAACTAAAAGAAATAATAAAAAATAAAAAGAAATGTAAGAAGACGTATTTAAATGAAAAGTTAGCCATGATAACAGATTTAAAGAATTAGCATTGTTACAATGTTCATATTAGGTAAATCAATACACAAATTCAATGCAATTCTTGTTTAAATCCCAAGTCCAGTTTTCACAGAAAGAGAACAAGAAATTCTAAAATTTATAAGGAATCCCAAAAGATATCAAGTGGCCAAAAAAATCCTGAGAGAAAAGAATAAAGCTAGAAGCATCACATTCCCTGATGTCAAACTACTTTACAAAGTTATAGTAACTAAAAATGTCATAGTATTGGCAGGAAGACAAATGCATAGATCAATGGAAAAGAATCAAAAGCCCGTAAGTAAACCCACAAATACATGGACAAAAAATTTACAGAAAAGAACCAAAATACATAAAATGTGAAATGAATATTCTTTTCAATAAAGAGCATTGGAAAACCCAGAGGAATCTCATGCAGAAAAATAAAATTAGATCACAATCTCATATCATACTTAAAAATCATCTCAATATGGAAAGTCAGACTTGAAGCCATTAAACACCTAGAAGATAACAGAGGCAGTATGGTCTTTGGTATTGGTCTTACCAATATCTTTCTAGATATGTCTCCTCAGGCAGGAAAAATAAAAGCAAAAATAAATAAATAGGAGTACATCAGATTAAATGCTTCTGTACAAAAAAAGAATGAAGAAACAAAATGAAATGATACTCTACTAAATGGGAGGAAATATTTGCAAGTCATATATTTGATAAGGCATTAAAATTCAAAATATAGAAAGAATGCATACAACTCAACAAAAGAAATAAACAACTTGATTAAAAGTTGGACAGAAGAGCTGAAATGACATTTTCCAAACACATACAGATAGTCAGTAGGCACATGAAAAGATTATGACTATTAAACATTAATGATTATTAGAAACATATAAATCAAAACCAAAATGTGGTATCAGCTCACATCTGTTAGAATGGCTATTATCAAAAGATCAAGAAATAACAAGTTTTAGAAAAAAAGAAAAGAAAGAAAGAAAGATTGTCTTTTCTCCATTGTATATTTTTGCCTCCTTTCTCATAGATAAGATGTCCATAGTGCATGAATTTATCTCTGGGTTTTCTATTTTGTTCCATTGATCTATATTTCTATCTTTGTGCCAGTACCATACTGTCTTGATGAGTGCAGCTTTGTAGTAGAGCCTGAAGTCAGGCAGATTGATTCCTCCAGGTCCATTCTTCTTTCTCAAGATTGTTTTGGCTATTCGAGGTTTTTTTATTTCTATACAAATTGTGAAATATAGCTCTAGTTCTAGCTCTGTGAAAAATACCATTGGTAGCTTGTTAAGGATTGCATTGAATCTATAGATTGCTTTGGGTAGTATACTCATTTTCACAATATTGATTCTTCCAATCCACGAACACAGTATATTTCTCCATCTATTAGTGTCCTCTTTGATTTCTTTTACCAGTGTTTTATAGTTTTATATATATAGGTCTTTTATTTCTTTATGTAGATATATTCCTAAGCATTTTATTCCTTCCATTGCAATGGTGAATGGAATCATTTCCTTAATTTCTCTTTCTATTTTCTCATTATTAGTGTATAAGAATGCAAGGGATTTCTATGTGTTGATTTTATATCCTGAAACTTTACTATATTCATTGATTAGCTCTAGTNTGCAAGAAACTCTTGTAACCAATCCGCCCTTGGCAACTCCTTGTCTTTGTTCCAAACCTATAAATATTATTGTAATTCAGGGCTGGGGGCTCTTGCCCGACTCCACTGTGCTGGATGCGGTTTGAGCCCTAGCTCTGGCTAGCTTAATAAACCCCTTTTTGCTTTTGCATTGCTGTGGACGTTTTATTTTCTCAGTTTTGGGGACTGGGACTTCCGGCACAACACCCCAGGTCTTAGCTGAAGCACGTGGGATCCTCTGTCTTTGTTGCAGCATGCGGGATGTTTAGTTGTATCATGTGGGATCTAGTTTCCTGACCAGGGATCCAACCTGGGCCCCCTACAGTGGAAGCCCAGATTTTAACCACTGGACCACCAAGGAAGTCCCCATGAAAGACTTTTAGGTAGTATCCATTTGGCCTTTGGCTTAATCACAGAGAAGTGATTAAAACCATCCTTCCCTGGGGCAGGCTGCCAAGGGTCACATCAGAACTTAGCCCCTGACTGGCTATGTGACCTCTATAAGTCATTCAACTTCGTTATGCCTCAGTTTTCTCATCTATAAAGTAGCGATCATCATCAATATCATAATTCCTACCTCCTACTGTTGTTCTAGACACAAAGGAGTTAATACAGGTCAATAAGATGGTGCGTGGCACCCAGTAAGTTAGGCAACCATGGTTGGTGACTATTATTTGTATTACAAATATTTTTCCAGCTCCATCATTTGCACTGGCTTTATTTTTGGTATCCCTTGTCACATAAAACATTTTAATGTTTACATAGTCAAATACCCTTCTTTTCTTTCTTAGCTTCTGAGTTCCCAGGCTTGGTTAAGGAGAGCTCCCCATTTCCTTCATGTGAATTTCCTTGATGTGATCATCGGAGACATATAACTCACCATGTCCCACACTGAGGGGCATGGTCCTCCCAGCTCCTAATCTATTTCCTCTTCTTCTCCCTCAGCCCTCCCAGATGAGAACTGTAGACCACTTACTTCACTTCCTGTCTTTCCTCCTCTCCTTCCCCATGTTCCCCACTGAGACCTGTGAAACACTTTTCCTCCCCACCCCTACTCGCCAATCTCTGAAATTTGGTTGAAATAATTTAGTATTTCTTAGAGCTCCCTTGGGCTTCCCTGGTGGCTCAGTGGTAAAGAATCTGCCTGCCAACGTAGGAGCCACAGGAGACATGAGTTCGAACCTTGGATCAGGAAGATACCCTGGAGAAGGACATGGCAATCCACTCCAGGATTTTTGCCTGGGAAATCCCAAGGACAGATGGGGTCCATGAGGTTGCAAAGAGTTGGACACAACTTAGCAACTAAACAACAGAACCCATAGGGGATGTCCATTTGGTTTCAAGAGTCCTTTTCTGTTACACAAATCTCTCTCTGGATCCCCTTAATCTTTTAAGTTTTTTCTTTTTTTAATGTGAACCATTAAAAAAAAATCTTTTGAATTTGTTATAATATTGATTCTGTTTTGTTTATTTGGTTTTTTGGCCATAAAGCATATTGGATCTTAGCTCCCTGACCAGGGATCAATCCTTCACCCTCTGCGTTAGAAGGTGAATCTTTATCACTGGACCACCAGGGAAGTCCCTGAATCCACTTAGATGTAAGATACCCATGCCTACATTCTTAACATTGTTTTCTCTCTCTCTCTCTCTCTCTTTTTTTCTTCTCTTTTTTTCAATTTTCCTTTCAGGTTCAGTTGTAGTTTGGTTGGTCTTTTCTCAAGTTGTTTCCACAGATGGAGTCCTGGGAGTTAAAGTCTCTGAATCCTTGACTATTCTGCTTTTGCCACGATAGATGGAAAGTATTTTGGAAACTAGATAGAGGATTCTTGGGTTGACGTCCTTTCTCTCTCTTCTCTGTCATCTTTCCATAGCTTACTTGAAAATCCAATTCCAGTCTGATTTTTTTCCTTCATGAATATCTTCTGCTTTCCACTGACACTTATGTTTATCTTCAAGATTTGGGACTTTTACCAGAATATGACCACATTGGACTTTTATCTCATTAGACCAGTCTGGAACTCAGTGAACCCTTTTTATAATTACTTTATTTATTATTTACTTATTTTGGCCATGCCACACAGCATATGGGATCTTAGTTCCCGCATCAGAGATTGAACCCGAGCCCCTTGAAATGAATGGGTGGAGTGGTGGTGTTTGCACAAGTTGGTGAATATTCAAAAAAATAGTTGAACTGTACTTTAACAGAATGAATTTATCATTTTGTGGCCTCTTGGCTAAGATTGAGTGTCAGTATCTGTTTTTAGTCGATGTCCCTGGTTGAACTGTGGTTGAGGGCTGGAGGGCAGAGACCTCAGGGAGTTGCATGTGTCTTGGTTGGGTGGCTGGGAATCCAGTCTGTGTCAGGAGCCAGCCTATGAACCAGGACACCACGGTCACTGCTGCCAGCATGCAGCCACTGACCACGCAGCCACGGGACCTGCTGCGGCTGTCAGAATCAGCTGCAGATGGTCTCTCTTGGAAGTTTCTCAGGCTTCCCTCTGCCAGCTGGTTCTTTCTCCTAGATTCCATTTTATTTCGCTCTATCAGTAATAAAGGACTGATCACTACGCAGTTGAGATAGAGGGGAAGTGCTGGCTTATTCCTCAATGGGAAAGATAGGTGAAGGGTCTGGACAGGAGCTTGACTCATGTGTTCTGGTTGTCCTGTCATTCTCAGGCCTTTTAGGTATGTATCTGAAAGAAAGTCTCTTGAAGGTAAGAATATAAGAAAGTACACGAGCTAGTCCACAAAATGGTGGTGGTGGTTTAGTCAGTCATGTCTTACTCTTGCAACCCAAAAAACTAACCTGCCAGGCTGCTCTGTCCATGAGATTTCCCAGGCAAGAATAGTGGAGTGAGTTGCCATTTCCTTAAATGACCTAAAAAAAGAAAAGATGAATTTTATAGCATGAGAAGTATATCTCAGTATAAAATGTATCCATATCTGTAAGGGTCCTAGGCCCAGGACTTCTTTCATGTTCTACATCCCTAGCACCTAGCCAATGAGTGGGAAAGCTGGAACGTCAATCCAGGAGCATCTGATTCCAAAGGCTGTTCTCTTTCACCTCCAACTCCAACCTTGTTGGTACCAGGTTGCCTGGCAGCAAAGACTGTGCTGAGCTGAAACTTTATTCTTCTTTTTTTGGCTGTGCCGGGTCTTAGTTGTGGCACACAGGATCTTCATTGTGGCATGAGGGGCTCTAGTTCCTTAACTGAGGATGGAACCCAGCCCCCTTGAATTGGGAGTCTTAACCACTGGATCACCAGAGAAGCCTCAAACTCTCTTCTTTTGATAATTGAAGACTTTTAGGTAGGAAAAGAAGGATGATTCAGTTTTTGTTTTAGAAGGATAATTTTTAGGAGTTTTATGTGAATACTCTGTTAGAAATAATAACTGTAGATAAGACTATTCACCAGGTTTTTTCTGGGTGGACTATAGTTATTTTAGTAGCTTTTTTTTTTTTTATTTTGTTTTTGAAATTATGAATTAAATGTCAGCTTTTATGGGAACCCTAGAGGACAGTGTGATTTTTTTCTCTCATTCATTTTTTTTAAACATGCATTTTAATGAATTTTTAGATTGGTTTTCATCATTAAACAAAAGATATGTATTAAGACAAAGCAGCTGGATCATGTTTGCCTATGAAAAGTCAACCTGTCTTTAATGCTATTGTTTTGCTTTCTCTATAGTTGAATTTGTCTGCTTTGTAGCATAGCAGGTCTTCTGTGAAATCCTATTCAAATTAATAGGGGATAAGTGGTTTTAAATAAACACCTAAGGCATTCCAGCCAAGCTCCAAAACCACTGGCCAACTGAGGCATAGGACAAAGATAATCAGATGCTATGAGTTTATTTGGGAGGACACAAATCAACTCATAACAGACCCCAGGGTTTATGTACTATCTTACTTCCTCTTAAGCTTGCTTTGATTCCAGTGTGGTTCATTGAAGGACCTGAAATAAAACTGGCTGGGCTCTGGAAAGAGGTTGGGATAAGAACAGGTGGGAGACAGGAACTCCCTAGCTAGAGGGACCAAGATTCCCCAGAGATATCACCAGCAAGTTAGAAGCTGCTTGGGAGGCAATGCGACCACTGGGTTGTTTTACGGTGTGAAGACATCAGCTCCCATCAGTGACAAAGAAAGATGAGGAAATAAAACCATGTCCCCTCCAAGCCCTCTGGAAACCAGAGTCAGAAATTACTCAGTTTTCATTTCAAACACAAAAATGACTCTGAATTTTTCAAATATTCTTTTATAGTATCTCTGAGATCTTGTAAACAATAACTTCAATGTACAACCATTTTCAGTTTGTGGAAGAGACTTCATTTCAACCTGACAACCACCCTCAGACACGCTTCAAACAGCATCTGGTGATCTTTCTCCACGGGGTTTAAAGAGTGAGGAAAATGTTTATATGAGAACTATCCAGGCCACAGATGATAAGAAATCACAAAGGATGCTGGCTTAGACCTTGTGTGTGTGTGTGTGTGTGTGTGTGTGTGTGTGTGTGTGTGTGTGTGTGTGTGTGTGTTAGCTGCTCAGTCTTGTCCAATTCTTAGCAACTACATGGATTGTAGTTCACCAGGCTTCTCTGTCCATGGGATTCTCCACACAAGAATACTGGAGTGGGTTGACATGCACTTCTCCGGGGGAATCTTCCTGACCCAGGGATTGAACCTGGGCCTCCTGCATTGCAGGCAGACTCTTTACCATCTGAGTCACCAGGGATGCCCCTCAGACCTAATATCCCACCCTAATTCCATTCTCAGGCCACTGCCTCTGGGGTAGGGATCCTGCCTGACCCAGGAGAGGACTGGGGACAGAGAATGAAGGATGGGAGACAGGGTGAGCTAGAGAAGAGAGACAGTTACTGTACAGATTTGCAGCAGTTCTTTTTTTTTTAATCGCATGAAACTCATATAACTTGAAACGAATCATTTTAAAGTGAAAAGTTTACTGGCATTTAGTACATTTGCAGTGTTGTACAACCAACACCTCTCTAATTCTGAAACATTTTCATCGCCCAAAAAAGAAACTACAGGCTGTTTAGCCATTCCCCCTTTGAAGGACATTTGCAGATTGTTCTTCTAAAAAAAAAAAAATGTAAAAGCATTACAGAGACAATTGAGGCCTCTCCTCCATCAAAATTCCCTCCTTCTACAGAGGTCATCTGTGTCCTGCAGTTGCTATGCATCCTTCTCATCCATGATTTTTATTACGTATCAGTGCTTCCAAAATCCATGTTATTTTGTTCAGTATGTTTTAAACATTTACAACAATGTTATCACATTGCACAAATCTTTTGGCAGCTTGCTTTTGTCTCTAGATGTTCTGCTTTAGGTTTAACTCTGTTGGTGAAAGTAATTCTTGTCCACTTTTTTCCTTCCCTGCTATGTAGTATTCTGATAGGTGCCTGTACTGGTGTTTATCTGTTCCCCTCCTAATGGACATTTGGGTTGTCTCCTGGTTTCCACTATTACAAACACTGTTGGACTGAACATCCTTGACCTGCCTCCTTGTGAGATGGTACCTTTATTAGAAAGGCAAGAAGAATCTTCAACAAGGAAGAAAGAACTCAGTGACCCGTTAGCTTTGGAAGAAGGGAAACTAACATTTATTGATCCCTTTAGTGCCAGGTACTGTGCCTTATAGCTTAAGTACATGAGCTCAGTCTGGACCTGGGAGATCCCTCTTGGTAGGACAACTTGAAAAGTTCCAGAAATATTGAGCCCTAATGGGTCAAAGCATTCACCCTATTTTTTACAGTTCATATTGTTCATCTCTCACTTTGTGATTTTTCAGAACTTTTAAAGGCAAAGACTCTGAAGTCAGACTGCCTACATTTGTTCCCTCAAACATTGTGCCCTCACACATGCCTATGTTTGGCTCATCTCTTACAGGTTGTATGACTGTGGGCAAATTATTCAGACTCCCTGGACCTCAGTTCCCTTATCTGTGAAATGAAATAGCACCTACTATGAAGTTACTGAAAGAATGAAATGAGATCATCCATGGAAAATAGAGTAGTGTCTGGCAGACTGCATGGAGCAAATCTTAGGTATAATAATTTAAGGCAATCAAATGATGATGAATGGGGGACGTACCTGGTGGCCCAGTGGTAAAGGCTTCATGCTGCCAATGCAAGAGGTGTGGATTCGATCCTTGGTCAGGGAACTAAAACCCCTCTCTGACTGAGTCTATCTTTGCCTCGTGTTCTTTGACTGAAATAAAAAATTGAATAAATACCATTTTCCTGACTGAAGCATTGTATTCCAAAGAAGGGATGTTCTGTAAGCTTGCTGAAAAGAAATCCTCTGTTTTTTAATCTGTTAACATCGGTTCAGTTCAATTCAGTTCAGTCGCTCAGTTGTGTCCAATTCTTTGTGACTCCATGGACTGTAGCACGCCAGGCCTCCCTGTCCATCTCCAACTCCCAGAGTTTACTGAAACTCATGTCCATTGAGTCGGTGATGCCATTCAACCGTCTCATCTCTGTTGTCCCCTTCTCCTCCCGCCTTCAATCTTTCCCAGCATCAGGGTCTTTTCCAGTGAGTCAGTTCTTCACACAGGTGGCCAAAGTATTGGAGTTTCAGTTTCAGCATTAGTCCTCCCAATGAATATTCATAACTGATCTCCTTTAGGATGGACTGGTTGGATCTCCTTGCAGTCAAAGGGACTCTCAAGAGTCTCCTCCAATACCACAGTTCAAAAGCATCAATTCTTCAGCGCTCAACTTTCTTTACAGTCCAGCTCTCACATCCATACATGACTACTGGAAAAACCATACCTTTGACTATACAGACCTTTGTTGGCAAAGTAATGTCTCTGCTTTTAAATATACTGTCTAGGTTGGTCATAACTTTTCTT
This sequence comes from Neotragus moschatus, assembly GCA_006410615.1. Taxonomy (NCBI): domain Eukaryota; kingdom Metazoa; phylum Chordata; class Mammalia; order Artiodactyla; family Bovidae; genus Neotragus; species Neotragus moschatus. Next base: position 191,868 of record SJYA01002444.1, read on the forward strand.
CCAAGGAGTAAGCGTCTTTCACGGCTGCAGTCACCATCTGCAGTGATTTTGGAATCCCCAAAAATAAAGTCTGTCACTGTTTCCATTGTTTCCCTATCTATTTGCCACAAAGTGATGGGACCAGATGCCATGATCTTAGTTTTCTGAATGTTGAGTTTTAAGCCAACTTTTTCACTCTCCTCTTTCACTTTCATTAAGAAGCTCTTTAGTTCTTTGCTTTCTGCCATAAGGGTGGTGTCATCTGCATATCTGAGGTTATTGATATTTCTCCCAGCAATCTTGATTCCAGCTTGTGCTTAACCCAGCCCAGCGTTTCTCATGATGTAAACATCAGTAGGCAATTGTTCTCTCTTCTTTGCAGTTGCATTGGGAATGTCATGTACTGTTCCCAGTGCCCACTCATGCCTGTGAATCCCTCTCAGGGTGTGGCTGGAGCACCCAGTATATCAATATTTGTTAAGAGCCTAGAAGTGCTTGCCTTTTATAGGACAGGGCCGTGAGATTGTGATCAGGCCTGATGTTTGTAATGCCACATGTAAACCTCTTCTCACTGAAGAGACAGAGAGTGACCAAGTCTTAAATTTGAGCCCCAAGAGAATCCAGCACTGGCTGCAGAATAGGCACATTTCAGCCGTCATGGAAGATGCAAAACAGTGAATAGAGTGTCACAGCCAGGTATTCACCACAGCTAAGCCTGCCAAAGACTATTTCTTGGACTTGAGTTTGTTAAGTAACTTATAACATTACAAAGATTTTTAAATCTCTGGGAAGGCCTTAAGAAGGGCTCTAGAACTCATCTGGAGAGTCACATCTGTTTGGGTTTGGGACAGTGTGAACTGTGATTTCTTCCTCAAAGTTGGCTGATTACCTCTGTGTTTCCCAGAAATTTTGGAAGCAAGAGAACTAAGACCAACTTTGCTGAAGGCACAAACATGCTTTTTAAATGAGTGACCTAGATGGCAGTCCGAAATGTTATTGTAGGAACAGTTGCCAAAAAGCATGTCTTAACATAAACAGTAGTTTTAAAATACCCCTTTGGGACTTCCCAGGTGGTCCAGCAACTAAGACTCCATGCTCCCAGTGCAGGGGTCCTGGGTCCCATCCCTGGTCAAGGAACTAGGTCCTGCATGTTTTAACTAAAAGTTCACATGCCACAACTAAAGATCCTGTGTGCTGCAGCTGGGACCTAGCACAGCCAAATAAATAAATAAAAATATTTTTTAGAAATAATAATAAATAAAAATACCCTTTAGTGGTTACTAGAGGTAAGGGTGGAGATGGAGAAATTGGATGAAGATAGTCAAATGGTACAAACATCCAGTTATAAGATAAATAACTCCTAGGATGTGATGTACAACCCCGTAGATATAATTAACACTGCTCTATGTTACAGATGAAAGCTGTTAAGGGGATAAATCCTAAGAGCTCTAAGCACAGGAAACATTTTTTTTCTATTTCTTTAATTTTGTATCTATATGAGATGATGGATCGTCACTAAACTTATTGTGGTCATTTCATGATGTATGTAAGTCAGATCATTATGCTGTACACCTTAAACTTCTACAGTGCTGCGTGTCAATTATATCTACGTAAAACTAGAAGGGAAAAAAAGAGACTTTTACATAGCTGCTGCTGATGGTTGTCCTCCTGACTGTTTTATAAAGTGTGGTTTGGGACCAATTTGATTCTCTCGAATGAGACTCTGACCTGAAAGACACAGGTATTGTGGGTTGACTCATGTTTATGGTTAAGAGCTGGAGTGAAGAGCTGTGAACTGGTCTCCTGGGTCTGCCTGTGCCTGATTTAATTCTCTGTTAGTTTCTGTGAGATACATCACAATATTTCTTCTCTTTTTCTTTTTCAAGTTAATATAAGTGTATCTTGGTTACTTCATCCATAAGTACCTGGAGTTAAACAATTACAGTAAGGCATCTTTCCATGCCATGAGAGAGAGAGAAAGGAATTTCCAGTAACACAAACAGCCCAGCTTCAACCACTAAAGAATTTCATCAAAAATTTCTTTCCAATTTGAAAAACTCATCAATTTTAACTAAAAGATGGAGGAGCAGGAGATGACCCATATCTCCATTGATTTGTAAATGGTCGATTGCCAGTACTTAGTGCTTCACATGGAGAAGGCAATGGCACCCCACTCCAGTACTCTTGCCTGGAAAATCCCATGGACAGAGGAGCCTGGTAGGTTGCAGTCCATGGGGTCGCTAACAGTGGAACATGACGGAGCGACTTCACTTTCACTTTTTACTTTCATGCATTGGAGAGGGAAATGGCAACCCACTCCAGTGTTCTTGCCTGGAGAATCCCAGGGACGGGGGAGCCTGGTACGCTGCCGTCTATGGGGCTGCACAGAGTCGGACACAACTGAAGCAACTTAGCAGCAGCAGCAGCAGCAGCAGCAGCAGCAGCAGCAGCAGCAGCAGCAGCAGCAGCTGTAAGTGCCATAAACCATAGTTAGGAAGTGTTTTGAATATTAAACCAAAAGGCATGTTTATACCAGGTGCAGTTTAAATCCCCTCCCTTCATGCAAGGTGCCCTGGGGCAGACAGGCTAATAAATTTGGAAAGGCAAAGGAGTTCATAAAGTCAGAAACAAACACGATTTTGTACCCCTGATTTTATGGTTCTGGACATAGGGGTAATTCATCTCCTGAAGCTTAGAAGACGTTGTTTGGGGGCAGCTAGCAGGAAGTCCAATAGAGAGTGAAACTCATGGAACTCATGACCCCAAGAACTGGTATCCTCCAAAATAAAGAGAAATCAGTGAAAAAGAGAGGCATAAAAGATGATGACTGGCCCTTCCAATACATATATAGATACACAGACATGCATACCTAGAGTCACACACACAAACGTATCACACACAATTTGAGACTGAATAGACCACATCATTGGTTTAGCCCAGAACATTTTTGCTTGCTCTCATTTTTTTATTTTTAATTTTGTGCCTGAACTGTGCAGCATGTTGGAGAAGGAAATGTCAACCCACTCCAGTGTTTTTGCCTGGAGAATCCCAGGAACAGGGGAGCCTGATGGGCTGCCGTCTATAGGGTTGCACAGAGTCGGACATGACTGAAGCGACTTAGCAGCAGCAGCAGCAGTGCGGCATGTAGGATCTTATTAATAGTCCTCCAACCAGAAACTACCCCTGCCCTGGAGTGGAAGGGTAGAGTCTTTAACCACTGTACTGCAAGGGAAGTTGTGCTTGCTGTCTGTTGGCATTCTCCTGGACAGGGAAACAGAATTTAAGAGATTGCTCTCTCTCTCTTTTTTCAAATGGAAGTATAGTTGATTTACAGTATTGTGTTATTTTTGTGTATATACAACAAAGTGATTCAGTTATTCATATATATGTACATATTCTTTTCCATTATGGTTTATTATAAGATATTGAATATAGTTCCCTGTGCTATACAGTAGGGTCTTGTTGTTTATCTACTTTAGATAAACATTGTAAATAAGTAGTTTGTATCTGATAATCCCAAATTCCTAATTTATCCCTCCCCCATCACTTTTCTGCTTTGGTACATTTGTTTTCTATGTCTGAGTCTGTTTCTGTTTCATAAGTAAGTTCATCTTTGTCATATTTCAGATTCCATATATGTTATCCACAGTATCTGTCTTTCTCTGTCTGACTTACTTCACTTCATATAATAATCTCTAGGTTCATCCATGTTGCTTCAGATGGCATTACTTCATTATTTTTTTACAGCTGAATAGTATTCCATTGTATATATAGCACACTGAATTGTATATTTATCTGTGAGTGGACACTTGGATTGCTTCCATGTCTTGGCTATTGTGAATAGTGGTGAACACTGGGGTACATGTATCTTTTCAAATCTGAGTTTCGTCTGATATGTGCCTGGAAGCGGGACTGCTGTGTCATGTGGTAACTCTGTTTTTAGTTTTTTAAGGAGGCCCCATACTGTTTACATTCCTGCCAATGGTGTAGAAGGGTTCCCTTCAGGAGACTGCTCTCTTAATAACTATTGTTGATGATCAAGGAAGATGATACTAAGGAAAAGTCAGATGGCCAACTAAAAATCATCAGTAACCTCATCACCCAGGTAGAATCCAAGTTAAGGCTGCAATTTATGTTTTTCTAATCTGCTGTTCTAGGCATATATACATAGACAGGTTTTAAAAGAGAACAAAGATTCTATCTTGTTTTTAACCTCTTTTCCCTTTAATGTGGTGTGATCTTTTTCTCAAATCTTTTGTTATTTTCACACAACAGGGTTCTTTACCTAACTGGGTAGAAGACTCCACACTCACTGTACCCAGTCATCTGACCTCACCTCTGCTCTTCACTGCAGTGGGTTGACTTGGGCTCCCCAGAAGCTATGTCCACCCGAAATCTCAGAACGTGATCTTATTTGGAACAAGGGGCTTTGCAGATGTAATCTTTGCAGATGTAATTAAGGGAAGGGTGTCGAGCTGAGATCATCCTGGGTTGGGGTGGTCCCTCAATCCAGTGGCAAGTGTTTGTATGAGAGACAGAGAAGGAAAAGACACAGAGACGTGGAGAAAAGAAGGCATGCTGAGACAGCTGGAGGCCTGGGACCCTTTGCTGCAGTGCCAACACTTAGACAAATGTCTCCTCCAGCAACACAATTCAAGAAGCTATGGGGTGCTAAAAATAACTGTGTACCTGTGCAGTTGGGATAAATTATGGACAAAAAGATACAAAAAAGATCAAAACCCAACTGCTGCTTCTGAAGAGGTGGGATCAAAAGCAGGGTGACGTGCATGCCTCCTGCACACATCACCATGAAAGGGGTCGCAAACCATCTAAGCCACCCCTCTGGAATGACCCCTGAACACACCCTACCTTCACCCCATATAAGGAACAAGCTCACCCCTCTTCAAGGAGCAAGCCAGCAAGAGAACCTGTTACTTGGTCTCACTCCCCACCTTGTACCACAAGGGCCCTAATGAAGCCTTGCCTGAATTTCTTGTCTGGCCACTTATCAATTTCTGTTGATTAAGGAGGCCAAGAATCCTAGTCCATAACAATGTGAAGATGGAGGCAGGGACTGATGTGTCTGCAGGCCCAGGAATGTTAAGGACATTCCTGATAGCCCATAGAAGCTAGGAGTGAGGCATGAGGTGGATTCTCCTCAGAGCATCCAGAAGTAATCAATCCTGCTGACCCCCTGATGTGGACTCCCAGGCTCCAGAACTGTCTGAGAATACTGTTTTGTCTTTTTCCCTGAAGTATTTATCTATTTTCACTTTCGGCTTTGTCGGGTCCTAGTTGTGGTGCACAGGCTTCTCTCTAGTTGCAGAGTGTGGGCTTAGCTGCCCAGTGGCACATGGGATCTTACTTTCCCAACGAGGAATTGAATTCTTCATGTCCCCTGAATTGGACGGTGGATTCTTAACCACTGGACCACCAGGGAAATCCCAAGTTTTTGTTTTTTTAAGCCACCAAATTTGTGTTACTTTGTTATGGCAGTCCTGGGAGACTAGCAGACTCACACACCCGAGAGCCTCTCCATTTACCATCCCCTCTGCCTAGAATGCCCTTCCTCCAGATTCTCATATTGTTTGCTCCNCACTGGACCACCAGGGAAATCCCAAGTTTTTGTTTTTTTAAGCCACCAAATTTGTGTTACTTTGTTATGGCAGTCCTGGGAGACTAGCAGACTCACACACCCGAGGGCCTCTCCATTTACCATCCCCTCTGCCTAGAATGCCCTTCCTCCAGATTCTCATGTTGTTTGCTCCGTCTCATCACTCATGGCTCAGCTCTTGGTCACATCCCAGTCATCCCAGCACCACGCCTTTTTTAGCCTGTCATCCTGCTTTGTTGGTTTCATGGTCCTCACAGTCATCCCAGGCTTCCTGTCCATTTATTTGTTCACCTCTTGTCTGGCCACCTCCCTGCTGTGAATGTAAGTTCTAGGAGAAGAGGGTCTCAGGGAACTTGTTCCTTGCTTTGTTTCCACCAACCACTCAGAATGCCACAGCACACTGTTGGTGCTTAATACATAAAAACTTGATGCCAAGCAGGGCCCTGTGGGGCTCCTGGACACAAGGACTTTCTGTTTCCCCTATTTCCTTGATTATAGAAAACAGCTTTCATTCAGCCTCCACAAACTTCCCTGAGTTCCAATGGGCAGATCCAAGCAGTTGTTAACTAGAGAAGGAAGGAGATGCCAGGCAGAAACAGTCAAGAGCAGCCTTGGGGCAAGGTCCTGTTTCCCCATTGGGGAAACATACGACAATATCTTTGAGCTATTTTGCTGACACTGAAACCCCCTCCAGGTGGGAGAAGTTAACGATTAATGATGTTATGGTGCCCACCAGCATGTAGACACCGTCCTTGAAGGCTGATGGTGCTGACTCCCACTTACTTCACCACCAAGCCATCAGAAGAATGTCCACAAGCTGATCATGCCCTCCTCTCTGAACAATTACTGTAAAACTTTTCACTATCTTCCCCAAATAGGGACACACGGTTTTGAAATCATTAGCCTACTTTTAGCCCCCTTTGCCTAGCAAAACAATAAAGCTATTCTTTTCTCCTTCACCCAAATCTCTGTCTCCAAGATTCGATTTGGTGTACAGAGAAACTGAGCTTTCAGCATCAAGCTGATGGGATGAATGAACAAAAGGACGAACGTGAGTTGTTTGGTTGTTCTGAACAAATAGGAGTTTCACAAATGGGTTCCCTGCTGACTCATGCATCTGAGGCTGGGGGAATCCCTGCTTTCCTCTGAGCTCTTCTCTGATCATCTCTTCCTCTTTAAGAAAGATGATCTCTGCTTTTAACTTTCAGTCTCTAGGAGTTAATTGAAAAATCAGACAACCAAACTGCTCAGAAAACACTTCAGAACCTCAAAATATCCATCTTTCTTCCTTTTCTGCCATTCCACTGGGGCCAGGAGTCTGAGTATCTGCCTTCCTTATCGGCATCCAAGTTACTATGTCAAAGCAAGCCTCATCTTGCTAAAGAACAATGAGTGGAAATGAACATGTAATAGAAACTTGGACCGATCACCACCTCAAACCAGTACATCTCCTTTCTCTCCCAGCATTGGGAACTGAAACCATTCTGTAGGAAGATCTCTCTTCCCCCTTCTATGCAAAAATCCCAGCCTGGCCAGATTCCTTTTTTTGATACACAAATACTAATAGCAGCATTCACCATACCATTAGCAGTATTCGCCACCCCGTAAATAAAAGCAAAGTGCTCTTGCAATCCTGTCTGTACTGCCCTTCCGGATTAAATCACTTCTATTTATTCCCAACTCTTTCCCATCCTTGTTCTAACACATATGTAATTTTTGACTTAATTACCTCGTGTTGCGGCTCAGATTCCACATCTTTTCTTACATTTTACAGTATGTGGCATTTTTTTTTTTTCTTCCAGGGCACAGTTAACAACTCATAAAGGTCTCCGCTTAAGTAAGATGTCCATGTCTGTGAACCATCACCCAGACACATGCAACACCAGACTGTGTGTCTCATAGCAAAGTTTATTGAAGGAGTAGATTTTTTATAAGAACAGAAACACAAGCAAATGAACCAGGAGGAAATCTTTCCCTCCTCTAACCATAGGAAAACATTTCCCTTTGAGTGATAAAAGCAAACAGAGGTGGGAAGCTGCTTTCTCCCTGGAGGCTTTTTAACTGCTCAACCTTCAAATTTGTGTAAACAGAAGAGGAATGGATTGGCTGCAGGTTGTAACATAAATGCCATTTCCTTTTGCTTAGTAACACTGTTCTGCTCAGATCCTCCTGGGGCAAAGCCCCTTCTTACCACCACTGGAAACTCAGATACTAACGGAAGTTCATGAATCTCTCTATCTGGTCCGTTTCTGCCAAATCATGGCTGAAAAAAGGATCGGTTCCACCGAACCCAGGTGACCTCCTGGCTTGTTTCATGATGCCTGGGCTCCCTTCACATGCAATAATTTCCTCCAATCACAGCTTTCCTTATCCCAGTGGGAGCCCACAAGAAGCTAGACATTGCCCCATGAGCTGAGAACCAAACAAGTCTCAGGCAGGTGACAGGAAGAGGCCTGTTGAGTCCCAGGTGCCAGTGGGCCTCTCTGTGACTCCAACACTCCAGCAGCAGAAATGTGGACAGTTTTGCCATCTTCAGTTCTGCAAGTGTCCAAGTTTGAACAGAAGTCTTAGACACCTGGAAGCTTCATCCTCCATTCCCCAAGGTTCCTGTGGAGACACTCTACAGGAAAGCAGCCCATGCTGCCACACCGATGCCCTAAATCTGCTTCTCCGAATCTGGAAGTTCTGGGAAACCACAGACCAAGGCTCTGTTCCTCTGTGCATCAGCCAAACTGCTTCTCCAGGGATCCTGGTCCTGGACGATCATCTCCCTTCTTGGCTTGGCTTTTTTAACTGGAGATGGGATTCAGATAAGGGGCTCTGCGGCTCACTAGGATTGGCCATCAAAGCCTCAGGAACGTTCTTGGTAGTGCTCAGATCCCCTGTGAGCTCGACGCTGGTGCTGCGGTTGTTATCCAACTCATCCGGCCCCTTCCTCTGCAGGCAGCGGTTGATCAAGGTGGAGAAGAAGTTGGGGAAAGATGGGCTGGAGAAGTAGTACACCAGAGGGTCCAGCATGCTGTTCATGTAGGTGAAGCTGAGGGTGATGTAAAACGCCAGGTCCACTGAACGATAGATGTCACAGTTTTCCGTGCCAGCCTTCCGCAAGAGCCAGAAAATATGTATGCGCACGGCCACGCTGGGCAGGAAGCAGATGATGAAGACAATAGCCACCACCATGATGAAGTTGATAGCCCGCTTGATCTTGGAGTGTCTGTTCATTTGCCGCTGCCGTAGGCTCCAGACAATTCTGACTGAGCAGAACAGGATGATGCCCAGGGGCACGAAGAACTCCAGGAGGAACATGGCATCGTGCCAGCGGAAGGCATCGCAGATGCTGAAGCTGCTGCACAGTTTCGAACCCTGATTCTCGATCAACCTCGTTCTGTACAGGAGGTGGACCGTCAGGCCGATGGTGATGCCCCACAAGAGGCAGGAGATGATGCCCGCTGTCAGATTGGAGATCTTGTTCAGGGCGTGGTGGGGATGGACCACCCGGAAGTACCTATCCACGGCCACCACAGTGAGGAAGATGATGCTGCCCTGGCGGTTCATGGCCAACATGAAGAGCATGAGCCGGCAGGGGATCTCCCCAAACTTCCAGTCCCACCTCCGCACGTAGTTGTCCGCCAGGAATGGCAGGCAGATGATCAGGAGAAAGTCAGCCACGGCCAAGTTGAACAGGAAAACCCGGCTGGCTTTCCAGGACTTGAGGTGGAAGCAGAAAATCCACAGGGCAAGGCCATTGCCCAGGAGCCCGAACACGAACTCCAGCCCCACGACCGGCGGCAGCACTTTGGCAATGAAGTCATCGCGGAACACACAGCAGTTCTTCTCACCTATTTTCAAAAAATGATTCTGCAGTTGGGAAGGGTTCATGAGTGAATCGCGTTGGCGCCAGGGAGCAGCTCACCTAGCCAAGGCTCGGAGAACGAGGTGCGGGTCTGAGTGGCGAAACTGTGGTTCAGTGCTCGCCTTTATGTCATGTCAGAGTGTTGAAACAGATGACTGAATGGTTACCAGGAAACTACGAAATCGCTTTAAGAAAAAAAAAAAAAGAAGAAGAAGACAGCAAGGCTCTTGTGCAACCTGCTGTTTGCATAAACAAGTAATAAAAAAAAAAAATCCCCCGGGGAGACAGGAACCCACAGAATTTTCTAAATGTAAAGAATATGCTTGGGCAAGCCAACTGTCATTGTGAATTACTGAAATGTGTAAGCCTGTGTGCCCGTATACTGAATACTTAGCATAGGAGAATTAATTCATAGTCATGTGGTTGCCTTGCATAAGGAACAAAACAACAACAGCAATATTAACTTACTGTGCTCAACAGAAGCATGAAGAATTTCCATGGAATATCTGCAGGCGTGTGTTTTAAGAAATGGTAGTGTGTGTGTGATTTTGAGTGGGGACAGAAGGCCAAGAGAATAGTAACTGTCTAGTACCTTGTGGGCTGCCGTCTATGGGGTCGCACAGAGTTGGACATGACTTAGCAGCAGCAGCAGCAGTATTTTATGAGGACAGATGTGTTGCATTTGACGTTTCCAGGCCATCTTTTCCATCAAGCATGGATTGCCTTTCTATGCCAGAATGCTGCAATTAATTCCCAGCTAAGGGAGGGTGGGGGGAAGCTGTTTGAGAGCAGCATGCCATTTCATAAGATACTTGAAAACTTGAACCCAGTTTGGGTTGCCAGTGGTATGTTACAATAAGTTGGGTTTTTCCTTTGTTTGTGTTAGATTTTGAGATGCCTCCATGCTCAAGTAAGTAACTTATCGTTAAGGATGTGATTTATTAAAATTAATAAGCTTTATTTTTTAGAGCAGTTTTAAATTCCCAGCAAAACCGAGCAGAAAGTACAGCAAGTTCTTGTTTACCAGCTGTCCCCATATACAGCCTCCCTCACAATGTGCAGGATGTTTTTGATTTTTTAAAATTGTATTTATTTATAGATGTATTTTTTTAATACATTTTACTTAATTTTGGCTGTGCTGGGTCTTCACTGCTGCTCTGGCTTTTGAGTACAGACCACTCTCTGGTTGTGGGGCTCAGGCTTCTTCTTGCAGTGGCTTCTCTTGTTGCAGAACACAGGCTTTAGGGCGTCAGGTCTCAGTAGTGGCGGCACTTGGGTTCAGTAGTTGCGGTTCCCAGGCTCTCGCACACAGGCTCAGTAGTTGTGGCCCATGGGCTTAGTTGCTCTAAGGCAAATGGGATCTTCCCAGATCACAGATCGAATCTTTGTCTCCTTCACTGGCAAGCAGCTTCTTTACCATTGAGCCACCAGCGAAGCCCAATGTGAGTGATATTTTCAAAACCTCCATTTTTACAAAATTAAACTTTGAGGACCTAAGAAGACTTTGAACTCTGCCTTGCAGGAGGTCACCATTTCACACATCATTTCTTTCTTTTCAGTATAATTGGGTATATAAATCCTTACAGAACATTTCTACCCTGGAATATTTTGGTCTGATGAATTCTTGGTGTGCAAGAGGTTCTCAGTTGTGTTGCTTCTACTCTGAGTAAGAACTAAGACATTTGTTTACTTTTTTCTTTGAAAATTTGGCCACATCACGCAGCATGAGGGATCTTAGTTGCCGGACCAGGATCGAACCTGCTCCCTCTGCGGTGGAAGTGTAGAGTCTTAATCACTGGACTACCAGGAAGTCCCAGACATTTGTTTCTTTAGTTTCACACCCAGGTTCTGCCATAGAGGTTTGTAGACTCCTCCCAGTAAACGGGAGTCAAGATGATCTAATATTAGGCTCATGTAGGGAGCAGTGGCACTTGATGAAGACGGTGATGAAGACGATGAAGATGACGTGGACAGTCATGCTAAGGAGAGCTTCCTGCATGTCGGGTGGCATGCTCAGTGCTTTAAATACATTTGCTTGTTTCCCCCTGACTTCAGTCCATGAGGGAGGGACTACTACTGACTTTTATTTCGAAATGAGGAAAGTGAAGCTCACAGATGTTAGCCGTATATATAGTCAAGGCCACACAGATCATAAGATTTGAATCTGGCACTGGCTTCAAAGCCTGCATCCCTAACCAATACACTGCACTGCCTCTTATTATATGATTGCTCCATCTGTAAGGCTGCACCAGATTGAAGTCACATTGTGTGGGTGTGGTAAGACTCAAGTGAAATGACTAGCATTTGTTTCCTGTCCTTGATGCCTGTCAATATCCTGCCCCCTTCTCAGATGAATATGGACTTGTCAGTGACATTCAGAAAGTAACCCTAAGGGCCTTAGCTAAGAGTCAGAAAACCCAACTATTCACAATAGTTATTTCCGGGAGCTGGAATTTGCAAGGGATCTTCCCTTTGTAAGGTTTTCTTTCTGTTTTGTTTTTAATTTTTGGCAACCCACTCCGGTACTCTTGCCTAGAATATCCCATGGATGGAGGAGCCTGGTGCAAGCTACTGTCCATGGGGTCGCAAAGAGTTGGACACGACTGAGCGATTTCACTTCACTTCAGAGTTACTTTACCATGTTGTGTTACTTTCTACCGTACAGCAAACTGAATCAGCTATCAGGACATATATACCCCCTCTGTTTTGGATTTCCTTCGCATTCAGGTCACCAAAAAGCACTGGCTAGAGGTCTCTGTACTGTACAGTAGGTTCTCATTAGTTACCTATTTTATACACACTGTGTTCATGTCAGTTCCAATCCCCTGATCCTTCTTTCCCCTCATAAACTGTTATTTGTCTGTTTATTTTGATTACTTTTAAAAATTTTAATTGGAAGCTGATTGCTTTACAATGCGGTGTTAGTTTCTGCAATATGAATCAGCTGTAAGTATAAATATATCCCCTCCCTCTTGAGCCTCCCTCTCACCTCTCTAGGTCATCACAGAGCACTGAGCTGAGCCCCCTGTGGTTTACAGCAGCTTCCGACCAGCTATCTATTTCACACTTGGTAGTGAATATATCAGAGAAGGCAGTGGCACCCCACTCCAGTACTCTTGCCTGGAGAATCCCAGGCATGCGGGAGCCTGGTGGGCTGCCATCTGTGGGGTCGCACAGAGTCGGATACGACTGAAGCGACTTAGCAGCCACAGCAAAAATATATGTTAATGCTACTCTCCCAATTTGTCCCACCCTCCCCTTCCCCAACTCTGTCAACCTTTGAAAGTTTTATAATTTCTTAACATTTGGATAAAATTAGGAAAAAAAAACAAGAATAGGTATTGCTTCATTTGGAAAAAAAAGAGAGAGAGAGAGAGAAGTTGGAGGCCCTGGCTGCTTTGTTCTGGCTTCATCATTACCCATGAAACCTCTTAACTCCTGAACTTCCCATGTGGATATAATGTGGAAGATGGGACCATCTTCCAGATCCCTTCCAGCTCTCACATCCTAGGATTCTAAACCCAATTTCACAACTGCTCAGAAAGAGTGTCAGTCCTGGCCTCCCTGGATCCTGGCCCTGCTGTGAAATTCCCAGTCTTACCACTGTGTCATGGGCATGTTTTGTCTTGCTCCTGTCTTCCTTTTATGCATTTTTTTTCCCTTACTAGTGCATGAGTTGTACAGAAACTTGTTTTAGTGATTCATTTCAACAGCTCAGGCAGTGATTCCACCAAGTTTGGGGGAACTCCACTTAACATTTATGACTTTCATCATTAACTCAAATCTCCCTTCTTAGTTCTCTTATCACAACTGGAATGTGCCCCAGAGCAGGATGGAAATACTTTTTAAAATTAAAAATAACAATAGCTTTCATTTATCAACAGCTTGCTTTGTGCCAGGCGTGTGGCTAAGAGCTGTACATACATGATGTCATTTAATCTTCTCAGAAACCCATGAGGAATTGCCCTGTTATGATTACAGATCAGAAACCTGAGGCTTAGAGAGGTTAAGTAATTCATGGTTGTCTTTTATTTTTTATTTTTATTGAAGTGTAGTTTATTTACAATGCTGTGTTTGGTGGTGGTGGTTTAGTCACTCAGTCATCCTTTACGACCTCTCTGTCCACAAGATTCTCCTGGCAAGAGTACTGGAGCAGGTTGCCATTTCCACCTCCAGAGGATTTTCCTGACCCAGAGATGGAACTTGGGTCTCCTGCATTGGCATGCAGACTGTTTACCGACTGAGCTATGAGGGAAACCCAATGTTGCGTTTAATTTCTGCTGTATAGCAAAATCACTCAGCTATACATATACATATATATACTCTTCATATATTCTTTTCCTTTCTGATTTATCACAAGATATTGGGTATATTTCCCTGTACTGTGCAATAGGGCTTTGTTATTTATTCATCTGTCCCTGGTGGTCTAGTGGTTAGAATTCGGCACTCTCACTGTTTGTCGTTGAACGTAGCTGAGGTTTCTGTTTCAGTGATCTATTACTATTTCAAAAACCACCACAAAATTTAGTGGCTTAAAACAGTCACTGTTAAAAAAAAAAAAAAAAAAAAAGAGTCACCATTGTATTATCATGGCTTGACTGAGCTTAGCTCGTCAGTCCTTGTTTGGGGTCTCTTGGATGGCAGGGAGGCTCACTCATGCCACTTGAGATGCTGGGCATCTCTTCCTCTTCATATGGTCTGTGTCTCTCTCTATGGCGTCTGTACACAGCCTCTTCACATATTCTTTCAACTGTATGCTGGACTTCTTACAAGGCTACTCAACATTTCCAAAAGCACACAAGCAGGCTCTCTTTCTTCTTCTCTCTCCCTTCTTTCTTCCCTTCCCTCCAGGTTCTAGTTACAATATGCCAACACTTAGCTGTGGCATGTGGGATCTAGTTCCCTGACCAGGGATCCAACCTGGGCCCCTGGCATTGGGAGCACAGAGATTCAGATCTTCTTAATGCCATGGCTCAGAAATCCCAGAACGTCACCTGCACCAAATTCTACTGGCCCAGGCGAGTCCCCGAGTCAGTCCATATTTCACAGAGAGGGGCCACATAAGGGTGGGGGTTCAGGAAGCACAGTCCACTGGTGCTATTTGGGGGGACCTGGACTCTGTAGGTAGTAAATGACATTGAGTTGGGACATTTGGGAAATGAGAGACATTTGGACCTCCTGTGAAGAGGATAAAGTCAGAGAAATCGAAAGTTAGTGGGCAGAGGAAGCTGGCGATACTGACTAGCAGAGACATTAAAAGAAAGGAGAAGGGTATTTCAGAGTTTTGAAACACAGTGTTAAATTTAGCGTAAAAAGTCTGAGGGCAAACCAGAATAACCAAATAATCTTGAAAAAGGAGAACAAAGTTGGAGGACTCACATATTGCAATTAAAAACTTCACTGCAAATCTATAAGAATCAAGACAGTGTGATTCTGGCATAAGGATAGATGTATAGATCAATAGAGCAGGATTATTGAGAGTTCAAAACTAAACTCTTGCATTTATGGTCAGATGATTTTCTTCATCTTTTTTTTTTTTTTTTAGTATCTATTTATTTGGCTGTGCTGAACCTTAGTTGTGGTGCTTGGAATTTTCGATCTTCACTGCGGCATGTGGAAACTTTAGTTGTGATGCTTGAACTCTTGGTTGCTGCATGTGGGATCTAGTCCCCTGACCAGGAATTGAACCAGGCCCTCTGCATTAGCCACTGGACCACCAAGGAAGTTGTATGGTCGGCTGATTTTCAACAAGGGTGCTAAGACAAATCCATGGGAGAAGAAATCATCTGTTCAACAAGTGCTGCTGCTGCTGCTAAGTCGCTTCAGTCATGTCCGACTCTGTGCAACCCCATAAACGGCAGCCCACCAGGCTCCCCCATCCCTGGGATTCTCTAGGCAAGAACACTGGAGTGGGTTGCCATTTCTACTGGATGACTAAACAGGCAAATGAATGAAGTTGGGTCCTTTCCTTGAACTGGACACAGACATGAACTCAAAATGGATTACAAACCTAAACATAAGACTTAAAACTCTTATAAGAAGTCCTAAGAGTAATTTAGCATGACTGTGGCTTAAGCAGAGCCTTTCTAGGTACAACATCAAACACACACNTACTGGATGACTAAACAGGCAAATGAATGAAGTTGGGTCCTTTCCTTGAACTGGACACAGACATGAACTCAAAATGGATTACAAACCTAAACATAAGACTTAAAACTCTTATAAGAAGTCCTAAGAGTAATTTAGCATGACTGTGGCTTAAGCAGAGCCTTTCTAGGTACAACATCAAACACACACACAAACAAAACTGATAAGCTAGACTTTATCACTCTAAAGAAGTGAAAGTTTTTGTTTGGTTTTTACAAAAAAGAAGAAAAAAAATGCTTGTTAAATGAACCAACCAAACAAGGGCCCATTGGCGAGAGTGTGGAAGAAGGCTTTTTCATACACTATCGGGGGAGTCTAAGTTGGTTCAGCCTTTTTGTTGAGTAATTTGGTGGTATCTATCAAGGTTTTAATAAGAGCTAATACAATATAATAATAAGGATTAATAGAAGTAGAGCTACTCCGGGGACTTCCCTGGTGATCCAGCAGTTAGGACTTCACATTTCTAACTCTGGGAGTGTGGAATTGATCCCTGGTCAGGGCACTACTGTAGAGCATGGTCAAAAAGTAAAATAATAATAATAATTTTAAAAAAGAAATAGAGCTACTCCATGTTGGTTGCTCCACCCATCAACAGAAGATTGGATTAAAGAGTTACTGAGCTGGCCCCACCCATCAGAACAAGACCCAGTTTCCCTCTCAGTCAGTCTCTCCTATCAGAAGCTTCCATAAGCCTCTATCCTACTCCATCAGAGGGCAGACAGACTGAAAACCACAATCATAGAAAACCAACCAATGTGATCACATGGACCACAGCCTTGTCTAACTCAGTGAAACTATGAGCCATGCCGTGTAGGGCCACCCAAGACTGACGGGCCACGGTGGAGAGTTCTGACAAAACGTGGTCTACTGGAGAAGGGAATGGCAAACCACTTCAGCATTCTTGCCTTGAGAACCCCATGACAGTANGACCCTGATGCTGGGAAAGATTGAGGGCGGGAGGAGAAGGGGACAACAGAGGATGAGATGATTGGATGGTATCCTCGACTCAATGGACGTGAGTTTGAGCAAGCTCCAGGACCTGGTGATGGACAGGGAGGCCTGGAATGCTGGAGTCCATGTGGTTGCAAAGAGTCGGACACGACTGAGTGACTGAACTGAACTGAATGTTGGTTACTATTGTAGGGGCTTTATACAGCTAAACTCATTTAGTGCTCAGAACAGCTTTAAGAGATAGGTAGTATACATAGGTACTATTCTTTTACAGACAAGGAAAATAAAGCAGTGAGAAGTTAGGTAATTTTCTCAAGGTCACACAGCTAGTAAAAAAAGGAGATAGGATTGGAATGCACAAGATATAACTCCAAGGGTTCTCCTCTCAGCCACTGTGCACTCGACCTCATCCACTGTGCCTTTGACTCCGCAATTCCACGTCTAAGAATCTATCTTCCAAAGTCTTTGACACAACCCAAAGATAAATCGTTCAGTATGTTCACCATACCATCCTGACAATAGAGGAAAACTAGAAATACATGTCTGTTAGTTGAATAAACTACATGTGGCTCATTTACACAATAAGATATAATTTCAAAAAGGAAATTGATCTCTATTCTGACTTAGGAAGGGCTTCCCAGGTGGCTCAGTGGTAAAGAACCTGCCTGCCAATGCAGAAGATGCAGGAAACCTGGGTTCGATCCTTGAGTCAGGAAGATTCCCTGGAGGAGGGCATGGCAACCCACTCCGTTATTCTTGCCTGGGAAATCCCATGGACAGAGGAACCTGGCAGGCTCCAGTCCATAGGCTCACAGAGTCAGGCACGACTGCGCATGCACGCACTGACTTAGAGAACGGTCCATGATAAGATAGCTTGCAAGACTCTAACTTTCTATCTTGGTTTAACAATGAAAGATTCATTACCTTTGTGCAAGTGTGTATGTATCCAAACGTTAAAAGTCACGGCCTCTAGAAATCAGATTAAGAGGAAAGAAAGGAAGACCTTTACTTCTTACTTTACATATCTGTGTCTTCCTTGATTTCTGAATAAAAACATAACATGCTTCTGTAATGAAATACATTGAATTCTTGTCTAAAAGGAAAGGGATCTGCAAGCCTGTTCATGAATCTCCTGTCGGGACAGACTGTGAGCAGACCCTTCTCACCCAGGTGGATCTCACAGCTTCCCCTCTTACCAGGTTGTTGTGGCCCAGCCTAGACTTTCCATTCTGGTCCCATTGATCTTCCTGCAGTTCCGTCAGGCAGGATTAAGGGCCCCTGGCTTCTCCTGTAGAACTCCAAATTTCTCATTTTCACTGCAGTTACCCTGAATGGTAAATTTAGTTTTTCCTTGGTTTCTATTGGAACCCACGGGGTGAGGGCTTTGTTTTTCACTTGGGTTTTCACTGTGCCTGGTACAGAGCTGGTACCTAATGAATGTTCCTTGAAAGAGGGAATGAATGAATGAAACCATGTCATCACTGGAAGCTGAATACAGAGTAAGCCCATCTGTTTATGCTGCTCCATCATAAACTCTGTCTATATAAAATGTAGGGCCCAGACTTCCTTTGGAGAAGGAAATGGCAACCCACTCCAGTATTCTTGCCTGGAGAAACCCAGGGACAGAGGAGCCTGGTGGGCTGCCATCTATGGGGTCATACATGACTGAAGTGACTTAGCAGCAGCAGCAGACTGCTGGTGGTCCAGTGGTTAAAAATCCACCTCCAATGCAGAGGATATGGATTTGATCCCCAGCCCGGGAAGATCCCACCCGTATCAACTAAGCCTGTGTGCCAACTACTAAGCCAGTACACTGCCAAAAATCCATCCATCAATCAATCAATTAGTTTGGAAAATGTAGGGCTCCAGTTTTGTGGATGAGTTCAGAAGGCCTCTGTGTTTAATTTATGCCCTGCTGTCACTGTCTTGAAATGCTTTATGCTTTTTGAAAGAGGGCCCTTGCATTTTCTCTTTGCACTGGCCTTTCAGATGGGCTAGCTAGTCCTGAAGCCATTTATGGACTCACTGAGATGGTGGGGTCTTGCGTCATATTGGAAAACTGTGAATTAGAAGACCCAGGAGGCAGCAAGCTGAGCGTGCGCATCACAACGTGTCCACCTCCCACCTCGGAGTTCCAATCCCACCCAAGCAGCCCCTGCAGTCTGGTGACTCAGACACCATCTTAACCATGTCAGTTGTAGGAAAGGGTAAGGAAACCCATTCTGAGAGTAGTCCAGAATCTATTTTCACAGTCAGCACCAATAAAAGGTACCTCTTATTTTTTTTCCATAGAATTTGTGAACAGTAATGGTCTACTATCCCTTCTCACTTCTTCTTCTTCTTCTTCTTTTTTTTTTTTTTTTATCCCTTCTCACTTCTACGGGACTTTTCCTGAAAGACCTTGAGTCAGGGGAGACAACATTTTCTTCTACACCAATGACAGTTCCCTATTCCAGGTAGTTTAAACAAAGTTTCATCAACAAAGCTATACATCACTTCCTTACAATTTCTGAAGGCTTCTTGGTAACATTTATGTTTCACCACATTCTATGAATTTGAAAGAAGCAAAATCAGAATCAAGACTGTGGTTGGGGTCTGGATCTTTCTTTTGGTTTGTTCTTGCTGTTTTTTTTAATGAGAACCTCAGCCTACCAGGGCTTCCCTGGTGGCTCAGATGGGAAAGAATCTGCCTGCAATGCAGGAGACCCAGTTTCTGTCCCTGGGTCAGAAAGATCCCCTGGAGAAGGGAAGGGCTACCCACCCTGGTATTCTTGCCTGGAAAATCTCACGGACAGAGAAGCCTGGTGGGCTACAGTCCATGGGGTCTGAAAGAGTTGGACAAACACAACTGAGCGACTAACACTTTCAGCCTACCATGAGCTCCTGGATTTTTTGGACTTTTTTTCTCTTGGAGGGTAAAGTCTCATGACCCTTTTGACATAGGATGACACACAGGATACAGGCTTTCTTTTGGAATCTGTTTTTATTAAGATGGAGCAACAAGGCGGCAGCCCAGGAAAGAGTGAACTAAAAATAGAGTTTAAAGCAGAAGTGCGGGTTTTTCACAGATTTCTGTCTAGAGTTGTTTGAAGCTGATAAGAATCCTTGCTTTCACTTCTCCCCTGGAAGCAGAGGAACTAACACAGTGACAGCAGAATAGCTACTCACGGGCTCTGAACACCAGGGGAAATTGCTTCTGTGCCTCAGCTACTCACGGGCTCTGAACACCAGGGGAAATTGCTTCTGTGCCTCAGCTTCTTTATGTGTGAAATGTGTTGACATAATACATCAGAACACTGAGCATTACTGCCAGGCAATGCACTTAATGCTTCACATACACTTACTCATTCGTTCAAATATTTACTGAGCACCTACTGTGTGCATTCACACTTCTAGACTAAGGATTTAAGAGTAAACACAGTACCTGTGCTTCAGGATCTTATATTCAGTGGATTCACCCAACGATCTTCTCTTTTCTTTTTTAATCGGTTTTTATTTGCGGTGCTGGGTCTTCGTTGCTTTGCGCAGGGTTTGTCTAGTTGCAGCGAGCAGAGGCTACTCTTCCTTGTGGTGCACAGGCTTCTCATTGCAGTGGCTTCTCTTGTTGTGAAGCATAGGCTCCAGGCACACCGTAGTTGTAGCGCATGGGCTCAGTAGTTGCGGCGTGCAGGCTTAGTTGCTCCCTGGCACATGGGATCTTCCCAGATCAGGGATCGAACCTGTGTGCCCTGAACTGGCAGGCAGATTCTTTACCAGTACCACTAAGCCACCAACAGAGTCCCCCAAAGACCTTCTGATGTCAATGTTGTTACCCCTGTTTGACAGATGAGGAAATTAAAGCTAAAAGTGGTTAAATAAAATCTGCCCCCAGATCACACATCTAGTAAGTGACTAAGCTGGCATTTGAACTTAGATTGATCTTCTTTGTACAACCCATGTTTTCCATCTCTGAGCTGTGCAGTGCCCCTTAAAAATGAATTAATAGGAATAATATATATATATATATGTGCATATTTAGTCATGTCCAACTCTTTGTGACCCCATGGACCATAGCCTGCCAGGCTTCTGTCCATGGGATCTCCCAAGCTACAGTACTGGAGTGGGTTGCCATTTCCTTCTCCAAAGTCTTCATGACCCAGGGATGGAATCTGGGTCTCTTGCATTGCAGGCAGATTCTTTACCTCTGCGCCACCTGGGAAGGCCAGGGACAGCCTAGATGGGTGTTTTGAGGCCAAAGAATGCAATACTGGTATTAGTTGCAGATTAAGGGTCTTAATGGGCTTCCCCAATGGAAAAGAATCTGCCTGCAATGCACAGGCCACAGGAGGTACAGGTTCAATCCTGGATCAGGAAGATCTCCTGGAGGAAGGCATGGTAGCCCACTCCAGTATTCTTACCTGGAGAATCCCCAAGGACAGAGAAGCCAGGTGAGTTACAGTCCATAGGGTCATAAAGAATCGGACACAAACTGAAGCAACTTAGCATGCATGCAAGGGTTTTAATTGGAGAGAATCCCCTGGGAATTTGCGAACGTGTAAAGAGAGGAGCCAAGAATGTTTTCACCACTTTATGACTTGAGAATGGAGCTGAGATTGGCTTGGCATCTCTCCCCCTAATCCAGGGAGAAGCAGCATGTCAGTTCATACAATCATCTCATTCTGAGAACCCCATGGGCATATTTGGAAATTCATGTACACAAAGCCTACTGTCTTTCCCACCCTTTGGTGTTTGTATAGAATCCTACAATAAAAGGAAAACAACGGTGTTTGTAGAGAACAGGTCTAGCAACTATAGTTATCATAAGAGTGAAGGTCATTAACTTCTCTGTTTGCCCCCCTCCCGCAAAACACACAAGTTGACTAAGGACCCTTCGGGTCAAAGGGACACTAGCAAAGTACCTGGCACAGAATATTGATTCAGTAAATACGTAGAAAACGAATGATTGAATAATTTAAACTCATAGCCACATTACAAGCAGCCAAAGCAATTTCACTGGACTCAGCACTTCCCAAAGGCTAATAGGACTTTTTCAAGGGCTCAGCTTCCACTGGAAAAATCAGGACAGGAAAACATATCCTTCAGTACCTTCTTTGAAATGCAAATACTTGCAGAAAAACGTGGAGCTCCAAAAAGCTAGAAGCATGTTGTTTTTGCTGTCATTCTTCTTAGGCTCCTGAGAAGTCAGAAAAGTAGAGGGACCCTGGGAAGATGAAAATCTCTGGGGTCAAGACATCCCACTCTAAAGAGCCTCCCTCTGCCTGAAATAAAAATATTGACTTACCCCAGTTTCTATTTTCCAAGAAAAGTGAGGATTTAAGGTCAGAGGACGGGTCATTAAATTCGCTGACTCCCCCAGGGAGAGAACATGACAGAATGACAGATTTAAACATTAGTACATATCACCTGAGCCGTTTAAACTTTCTAAGGGGCCAAGCTCTTCCCAACACACACACACACACACACACACACACACACACACACACACCCCCCTCTGTCATTAGAATCAAATTATGTAAATGCAACTGACTCACTTCTCAAGTGGAACCTTCCAAAAAGGCATAGTGATCCGAATTTCGTATCCAACAGAGTGAGGAGTGTACAACTAAGAAAGAACGGCATTTTCAAGGCTCCCCACCCCTCAGCATGGAGTATTTCTAAGTCACCAATCCACCCTCCTTGATTTTGTCCGTCTGTCTGTCCTGGTGCCATCCGTCACATTTGGAGATCTCACTGCACCTCAGACTGGCTTTGGAAGCTATTTGCCACACTGACGCAACACTTGCAACCAAGATTGAAAGTGGGCATTCCCTCTGGGCTCTTGAAGCATCCCGGACACCTAGGTCTCAAACTGCAGATTTTGAGCTTGGTGTAGAATTTGGGAAATGAGGGACTTGAAAAATAATATACCAGGGGGTCCAGCATGCTGTTTATGTAGGTGAAACTGAGGGTGACGTGGAGGGCCACATGGACAGATGGATTGCAGGCGCTAGAAGGCACTGTCCAGAGGAAATACAGTCTGGCCAACGCGCTGGGCAGGTAGCAGGCAATAAACACCACCGCCACCATCAGGATGAAACGAATAGGCTTCTTCATCCGACTCTGCCTGGCCAGACGCTGCCTCTGCTTGAGGCTCCAAATGATCTTGAAGGAGCAGAACAAGATGATGCCAAGGGGCAGAAAGAACTCCAGCTGGAACATGACGTCATGCCAGCCGTTGGCCGACACCATGATGAAGCTCTCACAAGCTATGATCTTCTCTTGCACACATAGATGGTTCTCCATCAGAAGATACAGAGTCCCCAAGATGACCAGGGTCCAAAGGGCACAGACGATGCCAACCGCAGTCCAGTTGGAGATGGTGTTCACCATATGGTGGGGGTGGACCACTTTAAAATACCGGTCCACAGCCACCACTGTGAGGAAGACAATGCTGCCGGCTCTGTTCATGGCCAGCATGAAGAGCACCATCCGACAAGGAATATCCTCAAACGCCCATTGCCTCTGTCTGAGGTAGTAGTCTGTCCGAAAGGGCAGGCAGATCATCAGAAGGAAGTCGGCCACAGCCAAGTTGAAAAGATAAATAGTGCTCGGCTTCCAGGTCTTCATGTGGAAGCAGAAACCACAGAGGGCGACTCCGTTGCCCAGGACACCGAGCACAAAGGCGAGGATTAGCAGCGACGGCATCACCTCGGGCATGTGGTACCCCTGGATGAGGCAGCATGACCTGTTGGCCATGGTGGACAGAGGACCAGTGCTCCGTGTGCCGGGCCGTGCCGTTTCCAACTTCTTCACCGTGGGACGCAGGTACCGCCTGTGCTCATGGATACAGGCGCCCCATGGAGAACAGAAACTTCAGCCAGGAAGTGCAACACTGCAGTGGAGGCTGGATCACAAGCGGTCCATCTCCAGCCCCCACCCCCCACCTCCTGGCCCAAGAGCTGAAGCCTGTAGCACCCAGGGCCTGGAAACACAGGTGACTTCACCAAGATGTCATTGCTGGGAAGCAGCTGGCTGGTCCGAGGAAATTCATGCCGGAGAGGAGTTGTTGGGACCTGCCCTAGAATGAATTTTTCCTTCCAGCCTCTCTCTTTTTCTTCAGAGTCTCTCCAAGCTGGAGGATTAAGCGAAGCTACACAGAAGGCACGAAGAAAGAAAAAAAAAAGCTTGTTTCTCCTCCCTCCCCAGTGGAGAAACACAAACATTTCCTGGAGCTGTTCTGGGTCTCTCCTCCCTAACCTTTGCCTGACTGCCCCAACCTCACCCTCATCCCGTGGGGGCTCTCCCAGGCAGTGCCAGAGAGGGGAGGCTTAGTTCTGCCGCTCCTCAGGGCCACTTCCTGCGCCCAGACCCAAAAATACAGCACTTCAAAATCAGAAGGATCTATGGAGGGAGGAAAAAATCCCTAAAATAGCACTTGTTTGGCTGTTCGAAAAATTCTCTGAAGTGAGTCGCGCTTCCTCTCCTTCACTGGCACCTCCTACCCTGGGCATCCTTCTTTGGACCCAGTGACCAGCTACACCACCGCTGAGACCGTGCAATGAATCTGAAGCCACTTCTCCTGTCCCTTTTCATGAAACAGCCTCTCTGGGAGCCAGGTTCTCCCTCTGCTGTTAGCAAAAGAGGATTTGGCTCTGAGTTTCTTAAATCCGCTTGCTCAAAAGACTGGAGCGCCACTATCTGTATGTTTTTCATTTTAATTATGTGTTCAGCCCATGGGTGGCAGCAGTTGGTCAAGGAGTTTATCTCCAAAACGGTCATGGGTAAAATCAGTCTGCTCCCAAGACCTGTGTGTGCTAAGTCGCTCCAGTCATGTCCAGCTGTTTGCAACCCCATGTACTGCAGCCCACCAGGCTCCTCCGTCTGTGGGATTTCTCCAGGCAAGGATACTGGGGTAGGTTGCCATGCCCTCCTCTAGGGGATCTTCCCAACCCAGGGGTTGAATCTGGGTCTCCTGCTTTGGCAGGTGGTTTTGTAAACTTTTCTGTTCTTTGGCTTTAGAGATCATCTGTCCACCCTTCAGCTTTCAGTTTAGGGAAGGGTGAGGGGAGAGAGTGTATGGAAAGGATACATGTGGGGACCTCCTGGGTGGTCTAGTGGTTAAGACTCCAAATTCCACTGCAAGGGGCCCAGGTCTGATCCCTGGTCAGTGAACTAAAATCCCACATGCCATAAGGCGTGGCCACACACACATACACACACACACACACACATCCCCCTGGATTTCCAGCCTCTCTAGGAAACTGGAAGATCTGGCCACACTGGGCCAACCATCCCACCTGATGACAGTCTGCTGGACATGAGAATAGCTTCACCCTCGAGACACAGCAGGAATGCTCCATTTTGCCTCCATCTGCACTTACCTGGTCAGCTTCACTCATCAACAGGCCTGGTCTCTGTGGGATTTTGAGTTTGCTACCTCTGCTCTAGGTTTGTCAATTATGTCCTTCCCAGGTGGCGCAGTGGTAAAGAATCTGCTTCTCAATGCAGGAGACATAGGTTCGATCCCTGGGTCAGGAAGATTCGCTGGAAGAGGAAATGGCAAGCCACTCCAATATTCCTGCCTGGAGGATCCTATGGACAAAAGAGCCTGGAGGGCTACAGTCCATGGGGTCACAAAGAGTCAGATACGACTGAAGAGACTTAGCATGCATGCACGCTCCAGATTAAAGGTCACATTCCCTGGACTGGTCTACAAGGCCCTTCACAGATGATTCCCAAACCAGCTTTCCAAGATCATTCTCCTCTCACTTTCCTCCCCACACCCTACTTGTTAGTCTCCGAACTTCTAATAAATAAGTGTATCCACCAAACAGCTACACTTAGCTCCCTCACTAACCTCACTAACCAACAGGTCCTTGAATGTAAAGTCCATGTTCTCGGCAGGAAGGGTCTACAAGAAGGATCTCATGATTAGCTCCTACTTTTCATGACAGCACATATCTGCCAGTTACACTTTGTGGATCTTTGTGATTATTATTATTATTATTATTTTGACCATGCCTTGTGGCAAGTGGGATCTTAGTTCCCCGACCAGGGACTGAACCCAGGCTCCCTGCATTAGAACACGTGGAGTCTTAATCACTGGACCACCAAGCACGTTCCTACTCTGATTTTTTAAGAAGCTAACTGGTAGGGGGTATCTATGTAGGCTGGAATGCCCCAAGGTGAGCCTTGGGTGGGTGAATCTGAGCACCTTGGTATGGTCAGGTTGGATTTTTCAACAAATGGAGAAGACTCTTTCTTCTGTGTTAGCAGAGACTATCGAGATTCTCATAAATACGAAGATGACTGCTTCCCTTTTCCCAAATGACTAATACTTGCCATTCTTTTTTAAAAAATAATTTTATTGATTTATCTGGTTTTTGGCTGTGCTGGGTCTTTGTGGCTGCACGCAGGTTTTCTCTCATTGCTTCTCATTGTGGTGGCTTCTCTTGTTGAGGAGCTCTAATAGTTATAGCTTGTAGGCTCAGAAGTGGCAGTTCCCAGGCTCTAGAGCACAGACTCAGTGTTGTGGGCTTCTGTGTGACACATGGGCTTAGTTGCTCCAAGGCTTGTGAGAAACTTCCTGGATCCAGGATCAAACCCGTGTCTCCTATATTGGCAGGCAGGTTCTTTACCACTGAGCCACCAGGAAAGCCCTAACACTTACCCTTCTTTTCCACATCCTTTCAGTTCAGCTCAGTCGTGTCTGACTCTTTGTGACTCCATGGACTGCAGCACGCCAGGCCTCCCTGTCTGTCACCAACTCCCAGAGTTTACTCAAATTCAAGTCCATTGAGTTGGTCATGCCATCCAACCATCTCATCCTCTGTCGTCCCCTTCTCCTCACATCTTCAATCTTTCCCAGCATCAGAATCTTCCAGTGAGTCAGTTCTTCGCATCATGTGGCCAAAATATTGGAGTTTCTGCTTCAACATCAGTCCTTCTAATGAATATACAGGACTGATTTCCTTTAGGATGGACTAGTTGGACACCTGCAGTCCAAGGGACTCTCAAGAGTCTTCTCCAACATCACAGTTTAAAAGAATCAATTCTTAAGCTCTCAGCTATCTTTATAGTCCAGCTCTCACAACCATACATGACTACTGGAAAAACCATAGCTTTGACTAGACAGACCTTTGTCAGCAAACTAATGTCTCTGCTTTTGAATATGCTGTCTAGGTTAGTCATAACTTTCCTTCCAAGGAGTAAGCGTCTTTTAATTTCATGGCTGCAGTCACCAACTGCAGTGATTTTGAAGCCCCCCCCCAAAAGTCTACCACTGTTTCCATTGTTTCTCCATTTATTTGGCATGAAGTGATGGGACCAGATGCCATGATCTTCATTTTCTGAATGTTGAGCTTTAAGCCAACTTTTTCACCCTCCTCTTTCACTTTCATCAAGAGGCTCTTTAGTTCTTCTTCACTTTCTGCCATAAGGGTAGTGTCATCTGCATATCTGAGGTGACTGATATTTCTCCCAGCAATCTTGATTCCAGCTTGTGCTTCATTTAGCCCAGCGTTTCTCATGATGTACTCTACAAAGAAGTTAAATAAGCAGGGTGACAATATACAGCCTTGATATGTTTCTTTTCCTATTTGGAACCAGTCTATTGTTCCATGTCCAGTTNACATATCTGAGGTGACTGATATTTCTCCCAGCAATCTTGATTCCAGCTTGTGCTTCATTTAGCCCAGCGTTTCTCATGATGTACTCTACATATAAGTTAAATAAGCAGGGTGACAATATACAGCCTTGACGTACTCCTTTTCCTAATTAGAACCAGTCTGTTGTTCCATGTCCAGTTCTAACTGTTGCTTCCTGACCTACATATAGATTTCTCAAGAGGCAGGTCAGGTGGTCTGGTATTCCCATCTCTTTCAGAATTTTCCACAGTTTCTTGTGATCCACATAGTCAAAGGCTTTGGCATAGTCAATAAAGCAGAAATAGATGTTTTTCTGGAACTCTCTTGCTTTTTTGATGATCCCACGGAATTTGGCAATTTGATCTCTGGTTCCTCTGCCTCTTCTAGATCCAGCTTGAACATCTAGGAGTTCACAGTTCACGTACTGTTGAAGCCTGGCTTGGAGAATTTTGAGTATTACTTTGCTAGCGTGTGAGATGAGTACAACTGCGTGGTAGTTTGAGCATTCTTTGGCATTGCCTTTCTTTGGGATTGGAGTGAAAACTGACCTTTTCCAGTCCTGTGGCCACTGCTGAGTTTTCCAAAGTTGCTGGCATATTGAGTGCAACACTTTCACAGCATCATCTTTTCTGATTTGAAATAGCTCAACTGGAATTCTATCACCTCCACTAGCTTTGTTCCTAGTGATGCTTCCTAAGGCCCACTTGACTTTCCATTCCAAGATGTCTGGCCCTAGGTGAGTGATCACAGCATCGTGATTGTCTGGGTGGTCAAGGTCTTTTCTGTACAGTTCTTCTGTGCATTCTTGCCACCTCTTCTTAATATCTTCTGCTTCTATTAGATCCATACCATTTCTGTCCTTTATTGTGCCCATCTTTACATGAAATGTTCCCTAGACATCTCTAATTTTCTTGAAGAGATCTCTAGTCTTTCCTATTCCCACCCTAAATCTATTCTCAGACCACTGCCAGAAACGGAACCAGCATCTCTTTCATCTCCTTCATTGGCAGGTGGATTCTTTACCACTGTGCCACCTGGGAAACTCACTAAATAGCTCTTAGCTTGGTTGCCTCTCCCTTGCTTGCACAATCTCCCATCTACTGATCATTTGCCCTAGATCTTTCTCCACCCACACTGCTACCACTTTGGCTGGCCCAGTCTCTAGGAATGCGGCCACCTCATGACAGGGCCTGCTCTCATGCTCTTCCTCCAATCTGTTCCCCCAAAACTCAAATCAGATGTCACCCATCACCCACCCAGGTGAATGCTCCAGTGGTTCCCTGCTGTCCTTAGCAGGGAATTCAAGGCACTGTAGGAACTGGCCTTGATGCCTTCAACAGGAACCATAGCAGTATTTAGCGTCCAAAGCCTGTCTTATACGGACTGCTGAGGACACCATTCCTTCCCTCCTAGTCATGGATAACCCCTCTCCTTTTGGCTTTAGCAGCTTCCACTAGAACTTTCCACAGTGCTGGAAATCTTCTGTAATATACATGTAACTCCTGAGCACTTGAAATTGGGGCTAGTGGGCACTGAATTTTCAAAGTTATTTAATTTTAATTAATTTCCATTCTGAAAGCCACATTGCCACATGTGGTTTGTGACTACCCTACAGGCAGCCCAGGGGATACCTCTTCCTTCAACCCCCAAGCCTCCAGTGCATCTCCCACACTAGTCTGGGTTAAACCCTCCTCTCTGCCCATACCCAACCATGCCCACACTGACCACACAGTATTGTCATGATTTACCTGTGTGTCTTCCCCTAGTCCCTTGTCTTTGTGAAGCCTAGCGCTGGCTCTGACTCAGCAGTGCATACCCAGACCGTAGCCTGGCACCAAGGGAACACTCAGGAAGTATGTCTTGGATAAATGAATGAACCAGTGGGCGAATGACTCTAGACCTCTGTAGTTTACTTTCCCCCTGGCTGCGAGGAGACACAGGAAGGGCAGGGCTTTTTTGTTTATTTGTTTTGGGGTTTTGTTTATTTTTTTATTAAAAAATATTGATTCATTTGGCTGTGTCAGGTCTCAGTTGTGGCATGTGGGATCTTTGTTGCATGATGCGGGAGCTTTCATCACAATGCACAGATTCTCTAGTTGTGGCTCACAGGCTTAGTTGCTCCACAGCATGTGGGATCTTAGTTCACCAATCAGGGATCGAACACATGTCCCCTGCATTGCAAGACAGATTCTTCACCATTGGGCCACCAGGAAAGTCCCTGTTTTTTTTTTCAAATATGTTTTAAATTTATTTGTCTATGCCAGGTCTTAGTTTCGACTTGCACGATCTTTAGTTGTGGTATGTGGGATCCAATTCCCTGACCAGAGATCAAACCCAGGGCCCTTGTGTTGGAAGCTCGGAGTCTTAGCCCCTGGATCACTGAGAAGTCCTAGAAAGGGCATGTTGGAAAGACTAGCAGATATATCTGCCAGGGTGATCTGGTGTGAGCTTGGAGCTCTTAGGCCCCACAATACCACTTTCCCTGATGCTTTGAGATAACACATCACTTTATACACGACGGGGCAGGCGGTACATGTTCGGGGCAGGAGGGGAGACTGTCCCTGTGGCAGTGTATTGGGAAGGTACTCTCCTCCTGGAGTGTCTTCACTCCTGCACCTTCACCACACTCAAAACACTTCCAATGCCAAGCATGTGGGATTTTTTTTTCCCACACACACCACACAGTTCTCTGTGACACCAATTGGGTGTCCTACAATTTGATTCAATTCTGACACTAACCAGAGTTGGCACAGATGCATTCTGCCCCCCGTTCCCCTGGACCAGGTTAAAGGCTCAGTTCCACGAGACTATCTCCCACTTTGGATACTAATTGTGATTCCTTGGATATCTACAACTTTATGTCTGATGAGGCTGCAGTTTGAGATGCCCGTAACACCCCTCCTCAGATTTCAGCATATGCTAGAACAGCTCACAGAGCTCAGGAAAACAGTTATGTTTTTGTTATTCATTTGTTAAGTCGTGTCTGACTCTTTTTGACCCCATAGACTGTAATACACCAGGTTCCATGGGATTCTTCAAGCAAGAAAACTGAAGTGGGTTGCCATTTAATTCTCCAAAGAATCTTTCTGAAATCAAACCTGTATCTCCTGCACTGGCAGGTGGATTCTTTACCACTGAGCCACCAGGGAAGCCCTAGTTATATTTACCAGTTTATTCTATAAAGAAGGATGTGATAAAGGATAGAGAAAAGCAGCCAGATAAAAGGTATGTAGGACAAGGTCTGGAAGGGTGCATGGGGTTGGGCACCCATGGGGTCTTCATGGGGTTGGGGACCTCCTGATTCATGAAAGTAATCACCAACCCAGAAGCTCCCCAAACCACATAGCATTGGGATTTTTGTGGAGGATTCATCATGTAAGCACAATCACTCATTAACTCCATTTCCAGCCCCTCTCCCTTCTCTGAAGAATAGGAGATTGGGGCTGAAAATTCAGGTAACCAGTCCCCACCAAGCAGTCCATTAAGAGTCAACCTCGTTAGAATACAAGACAGAGATTTCCCTAATGATTTAGTGCCTAAGACTCTGAGTTCCCAATGCAGGGGGCCCGGGTTCCATCCCTTGTCAGGGAACTAGATCCTGCGTGCTGCAACTCAAAGTTTGCATGTTGCAACTAAAGATCATACATGCTGCAACGAAGATCAAAGATCCTGCGTACCAAAACTAAGACCTGTTGCAGCTCAATAATACATATTTTTAAAAAATTATTTATTTTTTAATTGAAGGATAATTGCTTTACAGAATTTTGTTGTTTTCTGTCAAACCTCAATATGAACCAGCCATTGGTATACATATGTCCCCTCCCTCTTGAACATCCCTCCCATCTCCCTCCCCATCCCACCCCTCTAGGTTGACATAGAGCCCCCCTTTGAGTTCCTGAGCCATACAGCAAATTCCCATTGGCTATCTATTTTACATATGATAATGTAAGTACAGATATGCAGATGACACCACCCTTATGGCAGAAAGTGAAGAGAAACTAAAGAGCCTCTTGATGAAAGTGAAAGAGGAGAGTGAAAAAGTTGGCTTAAAGCCCAACATTCAGAAAACGAAGATCATGGCATCCGGTCCCGTCACTTCATGGCAAATAGATGGGGAAAAAGAGGAAACAGTGGCTGACTTTATTTTGGGGGGCTCCAAAATCACTGCAGGTGGTGATTGCAGCCATGAAATTAAAAGACGCTTACTCCTTGGAAGGAAGTTATGACCAACCTAGATAGCGTATTCAAAAGCAGAGACATTTCTTTGCCCACAAAGGTCCATCTAGTCAAGGCTATTGTTTTTCCAGTAGTCATGTATGGATGGGAGAGTTGGACTGTAAAGAAAGCTGAGCACTCAAGAACTGATGCTTTTGAACTGTGGTGTTGGAGAAGACTCTTGAGAGTCCCTTGGACTTCAAAGAGATCCAACCAGTCCATCCTAAAGGAGATCAGTCCTGGATGTTCATTGGAAGGACTGATGTTGAAGATGAAACTCCAATACTTTGGCCACGTGATGCAAAGAGCTGACTCATTTGAAAAGACACTGATGCTAGGAAAGATTGAGGGCAGGAGGAGAAGGTGATGAGAGAGGGTGAGATGGTTGGATGGCATCACTGACTCAATGGACATGAATTTAGGTAAACTCCAGGAGTTGGTGATGGACAGGGAGGCCTGGCATGCTGTTGTTCATGGGGGTCGCAAAGAGTTGGACATGACTGAGCAACTAAACTGAATGTAAGTTTCACGTTAATCTCTCCATACATCTCACCCTCTCCTCCCCTCTTCCCACGTCCATAAGTCTGTTCTCTATATCTGTTTATATGTCTATATATAAAAAAAGAAAAAAACAAAAAAGGAACACAAAACAATCCTATCACCCTGAAAATCCAAGGGATTTAGGAGTTCTGTATCAGGAACGAGGGGCAGAGACCAACATCTATATTTCTTATTATGTCACAGGTAGAAAGCCAGGGCTCCCCTTTTCCAAACTGCCTTTCTCAGCCAGGGACCTGAAGATGTGACTGTATTAGCTTCCTGTGGCTGCTGGAACAAATTACCACCAGCGTGGTGGCTTAAAACAACGGGAATGTGTTCTCTGAGAGTTCTGGAAACTGGAACTCTGGGATGAAGGTGTCAGGAGGACTGTGCTCCCACCAGAGGCCCTAGGGAAGAGTTTGTATGCCACATGTCCCAGCTTCTGGGAACTGCTGGCAGTCCTTGGCTTGCAGCCACGTCAGTCTGTCTCCTTGGTCACATAGGCCTCTCCTCTGTGTGTCTCTAGTATGCACACTTGTCATTGGATTTAGGGCCCAGATAGTCCAGAATGATCTTGGGATCACTAACTTAATTACTGCAAAGACTCGTTTTCCAAATAGGACCATATTTAATAGTTTTGGGGGGTGATGATGTGAACTTATCTTCTTTTTGGAAGGGGGGATGTAACCACTCTGCCCATTACAGTGAGCTTTTTTTTTTTTTTAAGAGTTCTTTTTTTTTTTTTTAACATTTTATTTTATATTGGAGTGTAGCCAATAAACAATGTTGTGATAGTTTCAGGTGGGCAGCAAAGGTACTCAGCCATACATATACATGTATCCAATCTCCCCCAAACTCCCCTCCCATCCAGGCTGCCAAATAACATTGAGCGGAGTTCCCTGTGCTGTACAAGAGGTCCTTATTGGTTATCCATTTTAAATATAGCCCTGTGTGCGTGTCCATCCCAAACTCCCTAACTATCCCTTCCTCCCATCCTTCCTCCTGGCAACCCTAAGTTTGTTTTCTGAATCGATGAGTCTGTTTCTGTTTTGCAAATAAATTCATTTGTGTCATTTAAAAAGTCCTTTATTTTGGCTACACCTTGCAGCTTGCAGGATCTTAGTTTCCCAACCAGGGATTGAACCTGGGCTCTTGGCAGTGAAAGCAGAATCCCAACCACTGGGCTTCCAGGGAAGTCCCCACAGTGACATTTTCAATGTCAGTATTTGAGTCCAGAGTTCCTTTCTCTACCAAACTATTTCAAAACACCTTCTCTGGAAGGGAGGAGGAGTTACTGACTGAATGTAAGGTATCAGTGATCTATCGCGTGTTTGATTTTGTTTCCTGCTACAGCCCAGGAGAGAGTTGGGGCCAAAAGTTCAAGGCGAGGTTGGAGGATTGCTTCACAGGGTGACGAGGAGGGAGGTTACCCTGACCTCACACAAGATGACAAGGAAGTTCCTTGGCATTTCAACATGAATCTTAAAAAATGGCAAACAATGTGGGTTTCTTCCCCCTATGTATAAAGTATAAGAAAAATTAAAAAGAGGGGGAAAACTATATTTAAAGAAATTTAAGAGATATATTCACCAATTGTTTGTACTCTGACAATTCCGGCTGTTAAAAAGTACCAGACAGGGACTTCCCTGGTGGTCCAGTGGTTAAGACTTAGCCTTCCAATGCAAAGGGTGGGATTCTGATCCCTGGTTGGGGAGCTAAGATACCTAGCAACCAAAAAAAAAATAAATAAATAAAGTAAAACAGAAGCCATATTGTAACAAATTCAACAAAACCTTTAAAAATGGTCCACATCAAAAAAAATAAATTTTTTTTTTTTTTTTTAAGAACAAGGCATTAGGAGAACTCTGAACATGAACTGGCCAATTATTGTGGCGGTGATAATGGGTATTGTGATTATGTTTGAAGAAAGAGTTATTATCTTTTGGAAATAAATTCTGAAATATGTATAGATGAATTATATATTATTTGGGACGTGATTCAAAGGAGTCCAACAGGAGAACAGAAAGAAACAGAAAAAGAGAAGTTATGAATTTTTTATTATTGTGGCTGGATTATGAAAACAGGGACCTTCATTGTCCTATTCTCCTGGTTTATGTATATTTTTCATAATAAAAAGTTAAAGTTGAAAGCAGCTTAAATCTTTACCAGTGGGAAATGAGATAAATTGTGGTGACTCCTTACATACTTAGGAATTCCCTGTTAGTCCAGTGGTTAGGACTCTATCCTTTCACTGCCAAGGGCATGGGTTCAATCCCTGGTTGGAGAACTAAGTTCCCACAAGTTGCATGGAATGGCCAAAAACAAAAGAACAACTATATGCTTATTAAAAAGCATTCACTTGCAGGGCTTCCCTGGTGGTCTAGTGGCTAAGAGTCTGTGCTCCCAATGCAGGGGCCTGGGTTTGATTCCTGGTCAGGGAACAAGATCCCATATCCCACAACTAAGACCTGGGGTAGCCAAATAAGTAACTTTTTTTTAAAGCATTCACTTGCAGAACACTTTCTTTGGATCAGCCTCCCAAAACACAGACATACTGGAGTTTGTGTAGAATAATCCCATTTTTGGAAGCTAAAAGACTATATACATATATAGTTTTCTATATCACTGAGTGGAAACATAAAATGGTTCAGCTGTTGTGGAAAACAGTTTGACAGCTCCTCAAAAATGTAAACATAGAATTGCCACATGACCCAGCAACAACACTCCCAAATGTATATACCCAAAAGAACTGAAAATAGGACTCAAAAAATACTTGAATGCTCCTAGCAGCACTAGTCACAGCAGCCAGAAGATGGCATGAAGGTTTATTTCTGTGTCATCACAGCTGGGCCTCGGTGCCCAGAGATGTGGTCAACCCTTCTTCTGACTGTGTCTCTGAAGGCGTCTATTGGATGAGAGTAACATTTACATTGGTCGACTCTGAGTAAAGCAGAGTGCCCTCTATTTATTTAGTTAGTTATGGCTGCTCTGGGTCTTCTTTGCTGTTCAGTCTTTCTCTAGTTACAGCAAGCAAGGGTTGTTCTTCCCCCTGTCTCTAGCCTGCCAGCCTAACCTGCAGATCTCAACTTACCAGTCTTACAGTCACATACACCAACTCCTTAAAATAAATCTCTCTCTGTATACATACACATCCTATCAGTTCTGTTTCTCTGAAGAACACTAACAGAGATAGAAACAATTCAAATGTTCATCAGTACATGAATCAATAAAAAATTGTGGTAAAAACACACAGTGGAGTATATTCCATCATAAAGAGAAAGGAGTATACTGATTGATGGTACAGCGGACGTGAACTTCAAATCCTACGTGAAAGAAGAGGTATACAATTCCCTTTATATGAAACATTCAGAACATATAAGCTATAGAGACAGTGGATTAGCATTTTTCAAAGACTGGAGCTAGAGGAGAAAGGGGAGTGACTGCTTAATGGGTACAGGATTATGTTTTGGGGGTGATAATATTTTGGAACTAGATAGAAGTGGTGTTTGCACAACAATGTACTATGCCACTGAATTGAACACTCTAAATGGTCATTTTATGTGAACTGTAATTCAATGAAAAAAAAACAAATATGCATTTTAAAAATCTAGAAAATAAGACTGTATACTCTGGAGCTTGGTTGTCCGGGCTTAAAGTTAATTCTCTCAATTACTGGCTATGAGATTTTAGGCTATCTTTAAAAAAAATTTAATTAATTAATCTGGCTGTGCCAGGTCTTTGTTAGCCACATGCGGGATCTTTAGTTGTAGAATCTGGTTCCCTGACCAGGGTTCTTGGAGTCTTAGCCACTGGACCATCAGGTAAGTCCTTTTAGGCAATCTCTGTTTTCTTTTAACTTTTTATTTTGTATTGGAGGATAGCCAATTAACAATGTTGAGAGAGTTTCAGGTGAACAGTGAAGGGACTCAGGCATACGTCTGCATGTATCCATTCTCCCCCCGAACTCCCCTTCCATCCAGACTGCCACAAAACATTGAGCAGAGTTCCAAGTTCTTTGTTGGTTATCCATTTTAAATATAGCAGTGTGTACATCTCCATCCCAAACTCCCTACCTTTAGGCAATCTTTAAAGGTTCAATTTCCTCATGGGTAAAATGGAAATGATATAGCCCATGTCATTCTAATATGATGGTAAAATTTTAAGAGGGAAGAACCTTTGTATTCTATTATAGATCAATCACTAAAGGGATGTTCGGCTATAAGCTTAAATTATACATAATGGCCCATCTCTAGGAACTCTGCCTCACACATAAGGAGCATTAAGCTCCTGACCAGGCTTGCCTATGAACAGTTACAGGAAGAAAGAAATGAATACATCCCCTCAGGAGTCTGACCCCTATCTAGGATCTAGGACTTTATTCCTTCGTAGTTTAAAAGCAGACTGGAGGGAACTTGCCTGTTGGTCCAGTGGCTAAGACTGTGCACTCCCAATGCAGGGGGCCCAGGTTCTATCCTTGGTTGGAAAACTAGATCCCACATGCCCACTATACCAGTGCAGCCAAATAAATAAAAATAATAAATATTTAAAAAAAAAACAACCCAGCCTGAATTCTAACTTAGAGAACATGGTTCTTTGGGACTTTAGTCCACCATCTTCTTGATTGGCTGGCTTTCAGATTAAAGTCACTATTCTCCGCCCCCACAACTCGTCTTTCACTTATTGGCCTGTTTCGTGGTGAGGAATACAAGATTGGACATGGTAACAAACTGAATTAATCTATAGAAAATGCTTAGAGCAGTATGCAACACAGAGTAAATGGTATCTGTGTTTTAGTTAATATTCCTATTCTTATCACTATATGCACCAAACTGTTAATAGTACTCTGGAGAGGGGGAAATTTTTGTTTTTTATAATAAAAGAGAGAGGTGTACTTCAATGTATTGTAATAAGACTCTCAGAATATCAGGGGGCTGAGCCCTTTGTACAAGGGCTAAACAAAGACAAGTTTCACTGCAAGCTTAAGTTCCTGCCCCATTAAAATAAAGTATCATATTTGTAAATCCTCTTCTATATTTAATATTTGTGGGCCTCTGTGGCAGAACTGGATGTGTCCCTCGTTAGTCCTGTGCAGCAGGTAGAGCAAATGCCCTTACGAAACATCAAGCTCTTCGGAGAAGCAGAGCAGGCTGGTCTCCACTAACCACTATCGTGTCTGCTCCTTGCCTGTCCTCTCATTGCCCCATCCTTCTTCCTTTGAGTAGGGCTTCTGGGATCAAGGGCTTGGATGATCTTAGTGGTCCAGTGGTTAAGAATCTGCCTTGCAAAGCAAGGGACACCAGTTCGATCGCTGATCTGGGAAGATCCCACATGCTGTGGAGGAACTAAGCCCGTGCACCACAACTACTGAGCCCACGGTCCACAACAAGAGAAGTCACTGCAATGAGAAGCCCTCACACCACAACTAGGGAATAGTCCCCGCTCTCTGCAACTAGAGGAAGCCTAAGTGCAGTGATGAAGACCCAGTGCAGCCAAAAATAACATAAATTAAAAAAAAAAAAAAAACACACAACTCAGATGATGGTGTAGTTGTATGCTGTCTTGGTCTTCCTAGTATCTACATGCCCTCTGATTGGCATTGATACCCTGATTTCTTTCTCTGACTAATCCATCTCTGAGTTATGACCATCTCTGAGGTTTGGGAGGATTTGGCTCCACCCCTGGGCTCTAGGAATGACCATCTGGCAAATCAGATCTTTTCATCCCTATAGCCGCTGTGATGGGCTCATGTAGGCACAGGACTCCAAGGATGAATTTGAGTTCATTTGCGTTCATTTGGGTTGCACTAGCAAAATACTACAGCTGGGGCAACTTGTAAACAATAGGAACTTATTTCTCACAGTCTAGGAGTCTGGGAAGTCAAAGATCAAGGTGCCAGCAGAATCACTGGTGAGGGGCCGCTTCCTGACTGTTATCTGCTCCTGGTGTCCTCACATGGCAGAAGGGAAAGGGCACTTTCTGGGGTCTCTCTCTCTTTTTTTTTTTTTTGCAGTGTGGTGGGCGAAGCGGAAGGCATACCTTGTAATATGTGGGAATCTTACTTCCCAAACCTGGGATCTAACCAGTGCCCCCTGCAGTGGAAGCACAGAGTCTTAACCACTAGGCTGCCAGGGAAGTCCCCAGTTGGGTTATACATATATATTTCAGTGCGCCATTTCAAGGGACATCAACACAGCAGCCAAGTTCATCGGAATTGAGGTGGGGGTGGCTCGCTCTGGGCTGGAATTCAGGACTGTGTTTGGGAGCCTCATCATCCATTAAGGCAAGAAGCCTTCTCTGAAGCAACATCTCTCTCCTACACCATTCTGGACTGGGCTCGCTCAGGATCGATGGGGGTCCTCAGGCCTGACAGTGCTCTTTCTCATCCTTTCACCACGAGAAGGGTCTGTCTCCACTTCCCAAGGTTCTTCCCCCCATGTCTCTCTGTCTTATTTGTTTCCTTTCCCATGCCTCCCCAGGCAGCCTAGGGAAAGTGGTTGGCTCAGGGTTTGACAGAGAGAAGACAAATACTGTCTTGATTTAAAAATATACCGGGCCTCCCTGGTGACTCGCTGGTAAAGAATCCAGTTGCCAATGCAAGAGACATGGGTTCGATCCCTGAGGTGGAAAGATCCCACATGCTTCGGAGCAGCTAAGCCCATGGGTCACAACTACTGAGCCATGCTCTAGAGCCTGGGAGCCGCAACTGCTGAGCCCACGTGCTGCAACTACTGAAGCCTGAGTACCCTGGCGCCTGTGTTCCACAAGAGAAGCCCGAGCACCACACCAAAGAATAGCCCCCACTCACTGCAACTAGAGAAAGCCTACGTGGCCACAAAGACCCTGCACAACAAAAATAGATAAATAAAAAGATACTTTTTTTTTTCTAAACCAATTTGAACATCAAAGATCCAAGAGACATGTACCATCTTGCCCATGAAAAAATAATTCTCAAAGGGTATCCATCTTTCAAGAGAGAAAGATGACAAATATAAACTCTTTTCAGAAAAGAATAAATGTTTTTTCAATTTAGACCAGAGGTAACAGATGAAAAATATATTCATTTTGAAGATAGCTCATGGAGCTTGGGAGTTAACTGGACCCAGTTCAGTTAGCAGTTCTTACCCGTGTGTGTCTCGATACACTAGTATGTTGAAATCAGTTTTTGTTTGCTTGTTTGTTTGTTTTGGCTGCACCACGCTGCTTGTGGGATCTTAGTTCCCCAACTGGGGCCCTCCTGCAATGAAAGCACAGAGTCTTAACCATTGGACCTCCAGGGAATTCCCAGAATTCAGTTTCATGTATGGCATGTGCTTGGCAATTTATTGCTAATATGGAACTATTAGAGTTTGAAATTTTACTTACTTAAGCAAATGAGACAGTTTGAAGGTTAGCCCTATGTTTCTCTTTTGACCAGGACTTGTTCTAAGGACTCCAAAATACCTTCTTCTGGAGGGGAAAAAAGGACTCCAGTGATAACCCATTTAATCTGCCATAGTCTGTAGCCACCATCCTTACGTGCGCATTGTAATTAACTGCAAAAACTGCAGATCACTGGGGCTTCTCTGGTGGTCTAGTGGTTAAGAATCCACCTTCCAATGCAGGAGACAGGTGTTCGATCCCTGGTTGGGGAACTAAGATCCCACATGCCTTGGGGCAACTAAGCCTGTGTGCTGCAACTAACTGAGCCCACAAACCACAGCTAGCGTCCATGCAACACAAAGAAAGATCCCGCATGACTCAACAAAGACCCCAAGTGTCACAGGGAAGACCCCACACAGTCAAATAAATACATATTTTAAAAATTACAAATGGTTATAATGCTTTACATCCTTGCAGTTATTTGGAAATGTCATCAAACTGTAGATGCGTTTATGATATCATGCTGTGCAAAGGCATAAGATCCATTGGGCATATCACAGTGGGGAGAAAATCTTAGGAAACATTGGGTACAGCGGGTCTTAACAAATCCCTGTCAGGGCTGCAATAGTGCTAACTCCAGTGTGTTCATCAGAACTAATTTGAAAATGACATTCCAGGTCAAACTGACTTGAGCAAAAATGGGAATTTGTTGACTTTTATACAGAATAGTTGGGGTTTGAGGCTGACCTCAGATGTGGCTGGAATCAGGGGTCAAATATTCTCTATTTCTCAGCTCTGCTCTCCTTCACACCGACTTTATTCTCAAACTACATGTGACATGATGGCTGCCGGCAACTCTAATGTAAATGTCCTGAGACTCAAGTCCAACAGGAAAGAGAGCGCCTCTTTTCTAGAAGCTCCTTCAAAAGTGTACTGGCATTCACTCTGACTGATCTATCCTGGAATCAATTAATGCCTGTTACCAGGAGGACACTGTGGGCTGATTGTCTTAGACCTGGGTCATACGCTCTATCTCTGAATGAGAGTTGTAACAGTTCTGTTGAACCACGTGGGATAAGTGTGGGGGGAGAGACGCACCCTTCCAGTCCAAAATGAACCTGTTATAGAGAGGGGATACTAGAAAGGCAAACAACTAATATTCACTCAGCTCCAAGTCTCTG
Organism: Neotragus moschatus; assembly: GCA_006410615.1. Lineage (NCBI taxonomy): Eukaryota > Metazoa > Chordata > Mammalia > Artiodactyla > Bovidae > Neotragus > Neotragus moschatus. The sequence goes on from SJYA01002444.1 coordinate 232,332, forward strand.
TCTTAAAAAATCCCCAGAAAGAACCAGAGGAAAGAACATGGCTGGCCAAGTGCAAAGCCAGTCCCAAGGGTGGAAAAATAAAATCCATAATTTCTTGAAAAAAAAAAAAGTGTTATGACAAAGTATTGTGTGTGGTAAGACGTCACTTCTCATCCAAGGAGCCCAGGGAAAATGCTGTCATTCTTTTTGACAGAAGTCTTCTCAGAAAGTGACAGACTGATTCTTCCTCCAGGCTTCATCCGAATGACAGGTCTTGCAGCATTACTTCCCCATCGCCTCTTAGCCAGCGCTCACCTTTATCCCCTTCCTTCACACCTGCTTTGTTTGAACATCGATTCCCCTCTTGTGTTAAAGGAAATGACACTGACCAGGGTTCTTGGCCTTCCCCAATCAATAGAAATTGACTAGAGACCAGACAAGAAATTCAGGCCAGGCTTTACTGGGGTCCCTGCTGGAGCAGAGAGGAATGGGAACAAGCAACAGGTTCCCTTGCTTGCTCGTTTCCTGAGAGAGGGGGGCGATCTGGTTCCTTACGTGTGGTGAGGGTAACGGCGTGTCCAGGTGTCTGTCCAGAGAGTTACCCTAGGTGTTTTGCTCACCCTTTAGGTGGTGTTGTGTGTAGGGGGCATATGTAATACTCTATTTTTGCTTCCAACACCCTGTTTTTGCTCCCAGCTATTCAGATGTGTCAATTGGTTTTTTTTTTTTTTTGGCCTTTTTGTATCTTTTGTCCAGAATTTGCCCCAACTGCATACCTGCACAGTTATTTTTTAGTCCCTTATAGGTTCTTTGTATTTCATTTTTGGAGGAAAGGTTTGTCCAGGTGCAAGCACCCCAGCACTGCAGCAAAGGGTCCCAAGTTCCAGGCTTGTCTCAGAAACTCTGGGCTTCCTAATAGTATCGTTTAGGAATGCATAGAAAACTGTACTGTAGTGAACAGTTGGTGGGGGAGTGTAGGGAGACGGGGAGGCTGTAAGGATGGGGAGTGTTTGTTTTTCATAATAGGAAGCTGTAGAAGGAGGACAGTCAAAAGCTGATACAATGACTCAACAATGCTATCCAGAACATAGGCTGTTTGTGTTTCTGTCCAAGATCCTTAGCATATGCACCTTCATTCTCAGGCTTGCAAGATGGTTGTAAGCCATCCTCACGGTTGCAAGATGGCTTATGTTCATGTTTCAGTTGGAAAGAAGACAGAAAATTTGACTTTGTTTTTAAATAAGGAATTGCCTTTTTATTTCAGAATGTTAAGTGATAAATTTTTTTAAAAAGCAGAGAATTGCCTGTAGTCCAGTGGTTTAGTTCAGTTCAGTTCAGTTGCTCTGCTGCGGCTGCTAAGTCGTTTCTGTCGTGTCCGACTCTGTGCAACCCGATAGAGGGCAGCCCAGCAGGCTCCCCTGTCCCTAGGATTCTCCAGGCAAGAACTTTGAAGCGGGTTTCCATTTACTTCTCCAATGCATGAAAGTGAAAAGTGAGAGTAAAGTCGCTCAGTTGTGTCCAACTCATAGCGACCTCATGCACTGCAGCCTACCAGGCACCTCTGTCTATGGGAGTTTCCAGGCAAGAGTACTGGAGTGGGTTGCCATCAGTTGCTCAGGCATGTCCAACTTTTTGTGACCCCATGGACTGCAGCATGCTGGGCTTCCTTGTCCAACACCAACTCCCAGAGCTTACTCAAAATTATGTCCACTGAGTCAGCAATACCATCCAACCATTTTATCGCTGTCATCTCCTTCTCCTCATGCCTTCAATCTTTCCCAGCATCAGTGTCTTTTCAAATGAGTCAGCTCTTGGCATCAGGTGGCCAAAGTATTGGAGTTTCAGCTTCAACACCAGTCCTTCCAATGAACA
>SJYA01002444.1:234244-258281 GCA_006410615.1 Neotragus moschatus
CCCCCCCCCCCCTCGTTGCCATGGTCCATTTGCTATGAATCTCACTGTTGTCGCTCGTTTTCCTGTAGACCTGAAAAAATGGTGTGCCCAGAATTACTCATATTTTATAAATTCAGCTTCTTACCTTTCATTCAGCAGCGAATTGAAACAGATTTGGAGTGGGGGGAGGGGTTTCTACTGGAAGACAAGGCTACACCTGAACAGTGTTTCTCTCAGGGCCTTGGTCCCAAATAGTGAAGCTGTGTTATTTTGTTTTCTGACAGGTTTTGAAATGGCTGCTGACATTTCTGAATCCGGTGGGCATGATTGCAGAGGAGACCAGAGGAGCAACACCAAGTTAGATGCAGATTACCCACTTCGAGTCCTTTACTGTGGAGGTGTGTTGAAAGGCAGAAAATGGCTTTTACTCACTGTATTTTTATACGTTATGATCAGTGGCTTCACATTTAGTCCAAGTAATTTTTTCATCTTTCATTTGGTGAATCTTTAATTGGGAGTTAGGGAAGAGGAGGCATGGATGAACAGATTTTCCCAACCTGTGGGACTTGTGTCTTGGTACTTGGCCTGGAGAAATTTTCAGTCCAGTTGGAATAGACATATGTAAGTAGATTATTCCAGCCCAAAGTAACTTTCCAGTCTGGCTGTTAAAGTTGGGCTTCTTGTAAGATAATTGACTCTTAAGGGATGACTGGATGAGGAAGTGGGAAAATGCATCCTGCCGCTGCTGCTGCTGCTAAGTTGCTTCAGTCATGTCCGACTCTGAGACCCCAGAGACGGCAGCTCATCAGGCTCCCCCGTCCCTGGGATTCTCCAGGCAAGAACACTGGAGTGGGTTGCCATTTCCTTCTCCAATGCATGAAAGTGAAAAGTGAAAGTGAAGTCGCTCAGTCGTCTCTGACTTTTAGCGACCCCCTGGACTGCAGCCCACCAGGCTCCTCCATCCATGGGATTTTCCAGGCAAGAGTACTGGAGTGGGGTGCCGTTGCCTTCTCCAAAATGCATCCTAGATGAAGTGAATAGCTGTGTAAGGAAAAGCTTGTCTGTGGAGAAATAAGCAGTTTTGTTAGGAGTATGGTATAATAACAAGTGGAAGATGATGAGGCTGGAGTGATACGCAATAGGACAGTTGTGGGAAAGTGTCCTTGATTTGATTAATAAAATGTGGATCAGGGTTTTTTTTTCCCTTTGAGTGTGTTTCCTCATTTTCAATTCAGAAATATTTGTTCATTGGAAATAACTAATTTTACTAGCGTCTTGGAAAGGTTCAGAAAAATTTGAAGACATATGACAGTAAAGTAAAGGGCAAGTAAATATTATCTTTTTCAGTAAATATTTTTGGCCACTTACTGCGTGCCTGTTTTGTGTGCTGGAGAGTGAATAAGTTAGGAGTCATTGTTCTTGTGGACCTTACCTTCTGTGAATGTAGTAGAGATTCCTTCTGGAATTTAAGTACTATAAAAGGAGAGGTGATGTCACTGAGTTGAAAAATTGTGTCGACTCATCATTTATTTACTATTTTTGATTAAGAAAATAAAATGAGTGTAAAATATACCAGAGAGCAGGCAGGGGAACTTTATGTAAGGTTGACTTTGGAGTAATGGACCAGAGTTTGCATCCTTACCTTGGGCATTACCAGCTGTGACCTTGAGCAAGTTAACCTGATTTCACTAAGGGTTAGAGGTCTGTCTCTTAAGATGTGTACAATAAAAATGGTGATTACATCTGAAGTCAGATAATTCCTTTAAAGCTGGTTCAGCAACGAATACAAGAACGTAATACAGTAAGTGCTCTTGTTAAAAAAGTATACTGGTTTAGTTTATTCATTCTTGCTTGTCAGATGTATTTACGAGTTAGCGTTCTTTGTATCCTAATTCATTGAATCTAAGTCTCCATATGTTATAAGATGCACCATTATTTTAGGTTCCACTGTGAAAGAAAAGTTTGTTAAAATTGACATACCATAATTATGGGATGCGTCCCTATAAAAGTGAAAAGAAAGAATTAATGAAATACAGTATATGAAAGTCATCCTCTTCAATTGCTTATGTCACTCCTGAGATGGCTTTGAATAACTGCACTAAGTATGCATCTAACCCAGTGATATTTCACCAGCAGTCACCAGAGGTCCTAACCTTTTTGAGAAAGGTTTATTTTTATTTCCCTAGTTTGTACTGATACTCCAGGCACTAGGATGGAGACAGGATTACCTTTTCCTCAAGAAATTTGAGGTCTAGTTGTAGGAGAAGGACTTAGGGAATATTCAATGCTAAATTAAATAGTACTGACCAGAGCTATGAATTAGGATTTTAGGAAAAGGAGGGATCTTTGTTTGAAGGGAAGCTGGGAAAGTGAAGTGAGAAACCTTACGTAATAGGTAGAATTTGCAAGGAAAGATGGTAAGGTGAAGTCACTTAGTTGTGTCCGACTCTTTGCGACCCTATGGGCTGTAGCCTACGGCTCTTCATCCATGGGATTTTCCAGGCAAGAATAGTATGGTGGCAAGGTTTAATATGGTATTTTCAGGGTAGAGGAGAAAAAAAGGAGCTAATTGGTGCAGAATGCTGGTTGAAATATAGTGAGAAACAAGGGTATGTGGGATGGGGTCATTTCCAGGGAGACATTTGTCTGCAGGACTGAGACTTCAGAATCTGAAGTCAGTCTGAGTTTGAATCCTGTCTTAGCCAGGATTGGCCAAGCCAGGCCAGTGACCTTGGCCAGTTCCTCATCCAGAAAATGGATAACAGAGCCTGCCTCAGCGGGCGGTTGAAAAGAATAAATAAAATAATGCTTCCAAAGGCCCCATCTCCTAATAGCACCACTTTGTGAATTTTGAGGGGACACAAATGTGAAGACCATAGCAGAAGGTTTCGTAGATGATGGACTTTGTTATTCATATTTCATCAGCAGGTACATAAGGTCAGGTTGTTAGTGATGTAAAGCTGGTGACTGCTCAGTATTTTCATTGAATAGCTATAGTTTACAAATAGTTAATCATCTGTGGAGGAAAACTGACTCAAATAATGTGGAACTTGGAAGATCTGTCCAACTTTTTTCATCATATTAGAATTTTGCTAAACTGAATATTATTTGAAATAATACAAAGTTTTATGGTTTGCAGTAATGGTATTTAACCTGTAATTATATTCTGAAAGTGTGGCTGAGTATTTGTTCCTACTAGTGATTGAACTTGAACTGTGAAGATTAGAGAGCTCTGGTTAAGCAGACAGAGCTTTAGTGGGAAACTCTAAACTGAAATAAAGAGATGGTGCATTTTATCGAATAGTTTCTGCCACATTACCACCTTTGTCATTGGATGAGCTATTTAACCTATTTCAGGGCTTCATCTATAAAAGACTGATGATGGGCTGGTACACAGGTGCATTGCCTTGATAGGTTCTGTGATCTAATTAAGTAAACCAGCATGAGCTTCAGAAACAGACCAGGTTTAAAATCTTGTTCTAACCAGATGCAAATGAATTACTTGTTCTAAGTCTCATTTTTCTCAATCATAATAAACATATGGTAATTCTTACCTTATGGGGTTGTGATGATAAAACATGCTACAAAGTATAACAGAGTGCCTGGGATGTGCCCAGTAGATGGTAATTGCTGTTACTAGTAATGGTGTACTACCCGTCCTCTCCCTCACAAGCCTCAAGGTATTGGGGCCACTGAACCAGTCCATTCCTCACCTTAAAAATTAAAATAAGCAATTGACCCAGTAATAGAGTTATAGTTAAAATTGGGAAACTTTGAGTTTTTCTAGTCCCTTAGCCTTTGCAGGCTATCTAGTGACAAGACTGAACCAACCTTCCTTTAAAGGAAGGAAATTCAGTTTCATGATCTTGTATAGCATAACATGAAAAGGAGAGGAAAACTGTATTGCAAAGAAATAGTAGCAGAGGTGCTGCTGAAGTCTGTAAATGTGTTAGTATGAACGGAAATTAGCGGCTGTTTTAGTGAAGTTATCAAAAGAAACAACCAGCTCCATTTAAGCTTTGCTGCATGGGTAATTGTTCCCATCCTAGCTTAGTTTCCAACCCATTGAAGTGGTTGTGGTAAAACCGTAAGACATGCCAGATAGTATAGTTTGATGTTTCAGCAACTGAAGGAGACATTGTTCTTTAGATCAAAAAAACAAATCAAGATAGTATCTCTATTAACCATGTGCCATTAACCTCAAAAAAAGCACATGATGGGGGTAGTATTTAAAGAGTGGTATAGAAAAGTTATAGGAAAAAATAGAAATGAAGCATTTTGTCAAATTAAAAATAAGTCCCGTGTGTGTGTACTTATTTATTTATTTATATTTTCAACTCTTTTCTCTCCATTTCCTCAGTCTGTTCATTACCAACAGAGGTAAGTTCTTTTCAAATTATTTTTTTCTTTTTTAATTTGAGGTCATTGATTTCATAGCTAGCTTGGGAACTTCATTTTGTTATTTTTCATTTTCTGTTGTTTATAGAGAACTTTGGTTTAGAGTGATTTTATGGTCCTGCAAATAGTTTTTTTTTAGACTTTGAGTCGTATGTGCATCTTTTGCACTTGCCTATACATAGTTTGGATTTTTGCACAGAACTCATGGTCAGCCAGTAAAACAAGAGTAACCTTAAAGTCAAAGTTTAAAATCCAAACAACGAAGAGAAAGCATAAATTATGTGTAAGGCTTTCTGTTGATAAGCTTCTAAGTCAGGCTCTATGGGCAGATCATAAAAATGAGACGCCTATATGCCTGAAGCAAAAAATGCTTGTGGTTATTTTTGTGTTTCCTCCTTTTTCTAATGGCCCTTCTGTTTGTTGGAGAGGAAATAAATTGCTACAGTGAGGAGGTGTGTTTTAATTTTTAATTTCTTATGGGACATTTCCTGATTGAATACAGATTTTCTGTGGATTAGACATTAGGTGGGAGTAGTTGATTTTATCATTCTATAAATAGCAAGCACAGGGAATGATTTTTTAATTAAAATGATTAAAAATATACTGTTGTGACTCAGTTTGTTCTTTTCCCCCCTCCAGTACTGTGAATATATGCCTGATGTTGCTAAATGTAGACAATGGTTAGAGAAGAATTTTCCAAATGAGTTTGCAAAACTTACTGTAGGTATGAACATTTTTTTTTCTTTCATAAAAGCCTGTACACCTGAAACAGATGCATTTAGGGCATTATTTTAAAGATACAAAAGTCCTCTAGTAGGAACAGAATTGTATCACTATATATATCTATGTCTCTTGACGTTAAAATTGTTTTAAGTTTTTGGGTTAATTAAGATTTCTTACATAAAATCACGGACCACTTCATGAGTCTTATCTGGATACGATAGGTCAAAATATCAATTTTCTTACATAAAGAAGAGTACATGATTTAGGGACATATATTTTCACTCATTCGCTTAACAAATTATTTCTTGTATACCTGCTATATGCTACACACTCTTTTACCTGCTGAGAATAAAGCAGTAAACAAAAGACCTGGTCTTTGGAAATTATAGAAAGAGAGGCAAAATAAGTAAAATAAGACAAATGAAATAAATACATTAAATTAGACAAATGAAATAAATACATTAAATTATGATAAGCAGGGAATGGAAAGATAAGAATTTTGGGGGAGGGAATTTGAAATCTTGAAAGATTTTGCTGAAAAGATGGCCTTTGAACAAAGACCTAAAATAAATGAGGGAGAGAGTCCTTTGAATATCTGGGTGAAGAATTTTCCAGGCAGACAGCACAACCAGTGCAAAGGCCCTGAGGCAAACACTTACCACATACAGCATATTTAGAAAACAGCAAGGAGGCCTTTGGTTTGTTTTTTTTTTTGCCTTTGGTGGGAAGGTGGTCAGGGGAAGGTAGGAGATGAAGTCAGAGAAGTAACAAAGGACTATGTCTTAAAGAGCAAGTCTTGGCTTTTCTGAGTGAGATGAGAAGCCTTTGGAGCAGTTTGAGCAGAAAAATGATGATAAGGTCTGACTTTTGTTTCAACAGCATCTTTGGCTGCTATGTTAAAAATAGACTGAAGAGAGACTTCCCTGGTGGTCCAGTGGTTAAGACTGGGCTTCCAGAGCCTGGATGTAGGGGACTCGGATTCAACCTGGTCAAAGAACTAAGATCCCACATGCTGCATGGCGTGGCTGAAAAAAAAAAAAAAAAGACTGAAGAGAGGCATAGGCAGCAAAGCAGGGAGATCAAGTAGGCGGCTCTTGCAGTGATTGGGTCAGGAGGATGACCACCTAGTCCTGGATGGTAGCAGTGGGGTGGTGAGAAGTGGTCACATTCTGGACATGTTTTGAAGGTAGAGCTGACAGGGTCTCCGGATGTGTTGCATGTGGGATGTGAGGAAAAGGGCCAGCTAGACTTCTGACCGAAGCAACTAGAATGGAGTTGCTGTTGCCAATGGTAAGGAAAACTGCAGAAGAACAGATTTCCTCAGTTAACAAATTGATGGCTTTTCTTACAAGACTGGTAAAAATGAAGGCAGTAGCAGAAGAAGGGAAACCCTGGGCCAGAAACAGGGCTATCGAAGTATACCCAATGTTTTCCTGCTATTTGCTGCTTTGATTTTCAGATAGTTTTCCATGCAGCACAACCCCTGAGACAACATGGTCTGTCTGTGATTGCATAAGCAGCCTCAAATCTGATGTAATAGTCAGTCTACCTGGTGGGCCCTGAACATATGACTTGCCTAGGATGTGTCTTCATATTCAGGACCAGGCTTTCTGTTAACAGAATCAGTATACTTGATACTAAACACTCCTGTGGAATCTTGAGGGTTTTATGCTACTTTAATGTGGCTTCTGTCACCATACACTTACCATAATGACTTCAGAATCAGGCCTGATAGGAGTCCAGGAATATAATCACTGACTTTATAAATGTTACACTTATTTGTTGGTAAAATACCTTGTTTGTCTATAAAGGTATTATCCTTCAATTAAAAAATAAATTAAAAAAAATACCTTATTTGTGTATGAGGTTTCTCAGGGGTAATTTCATGTTAATATGAAGTGATGTCAGTGCTTATAAGGATTTTGTCTTTACATCTAGAAAATTCACCCAAACAAGAAGCTGGAATTAGTGAGGGTCAAGGAACAGCAGGGGAAGAGGAAGAGAAGAAAAAACAAAAGAGAGGTGAGGCATGATTTGATTTACACAAACATACTGCTAGAAGAGGGCTTCCCAGAAAGCTCAGAATCTGCCTGCCAACACAGGGAACATGGGTTCAATTCCTGGGTCGAGAAGATCCCCTTGAGAAGGAAATAGCAACCCATCCTACCTAGTATTCTTGCCTGGGAAATCCCATGGACAGAAGAGCCTGGTGGGCTACAGTCCATGGGGTTGCAAAAAAGTTGGACACAACTTAGCAAGTAACCAACCACTAGAAGAAATAAGTGAAAGCATTCCCAAACTGAATAACATCTTCTTGTTACTGCCTTCTATGTGAATACCATACAGAGGGGTACAGGATTGTTCTCAGGATGACTGGATTTCTTATGATTTGATCTCTATCAGTAAATTGGACCCAAGGAAACGTGCTTCATTTGCCATGTATATACATAAAAAGCAGCCAGCCAGCTTGTTTATGACTTAAAAACTTTGTTACCTTATAAAAATATCTGTGTATTCTATAATTAGAGTGAGGACATTTATAAAAGATTTTGTTCTCTCCTTATTTCTGTTAGCTCAGTTGAATTTTTCTTTTCACAACTGATGAGTACACTTGTCTACCTCTCCTTCTAAAGTGAATTTCTTGTGCCTTGTATCCTATCCCTGCCTGTTTCTTTTTCCTGAATTAATTCTCCCATGACTAAAATTAGCTTCTAAATATTTTCTAGGACTTTGCATTAAAAAAAAAAAACATTCCCCCAAGAACTCATGTCTCTCTTTGCCATATTCTCCTCCCCATTCCCTTCTTAGCTAGACTTCCTTGCTAAGACTAGACTCAGTAGCCTCCTCTCAGTTCAGTCATTGAGTCTTCACTCCTCAGTCCATCCTCACCTGGCTTTCATGCCACTGAAACTCCTCTGACCAGGGTCACACATGGCTGGGGGGTTGCTCAGTGGTGAGAGCATCTGAATGCTCCCTTCCTGAAGTGCTGTGCTTGCTCCTTCATTCTGCTTTCCTTCCTCCTCAGGCTTCTGTGCAGACTTCTCCCTTCTGTCCCTTTAAAAAATGGTGTTTCCCAGGACTCTGTGCACTTACCTTCTCATTCTGCATATCCTCCCTGGATGATTCTTCTGCATCCTTAACTTTTGCCCCAACTCTGCACTTAGAACTCCCAAATCTAGTCCTGGGTCATGTCTCTAGACTAGAAATATGCATGGTCCCATAGGCACTTCAAACACAGCACTTCCAAAGTAAACTTACTTAAGTCCCAAATCTGCATCTTTTGTTTTTTGATTAATGACAGCACAGTTTATCCAATCATTTGAGCCAAAAACCTGAGACCCGTCTTGGCTTCTTCTTTTTTGCCTCTTTGAATCAGTTCTCAATTCTGTGATTTCGTCTCCTCCTTCTGTTTATTCTGTACCTAGTGGCCATTGCTGTTGCCACTGCTTTATTTAGATTTTGATTAGTTTCTGCCTGAACTAATGTAGAAGCCTCCTCAGTGGCCTCTCTTTCATTGCTCTTCACAGACCCACCCTCCACACGGTGTGATTATCTTGACAGACCATAAACCAATGATTTCACTCTTGCATAGTCACTTGTTTGCTGGGTTCGTTTCTTTGCAATATAACAGAGCTTGATGTCCTAGTCCTTAAAGTGAAGTGAAGTCGCTCAGTCTTGTCCGACTCTTTGCGACCCCATGGACTGTAGCCTACCAGGCTTCTCTGATCATGGGATTCTCCAGGCAAGAATACTGGAGTGGGTTACCATTTCTTTCTCCAGGGAATCTTCCTGACCTAGGGATTGATCCCGGGTCTCCCACATTGGAGGCAGATACTTTAACCTCTGAGCCACCAGGGAAGCTAACCAGGGAAGTCCTTAAATGACTGGTATATAATCTTTGCCTATCTGGCTTTCTTTCCTACATATCATAAGCTTCCTTCAGATAAGTGTATTTGCAACCAATTAAGCCAACCATGCTCTTTTCCCCTTGGGGCTCAGTGTGCAGTGGTTGTGAACAGCACACTACCTCCTCTGTAGTGTATTCAGCTTGTGGCCTGTATGAGTCGCCCTAAGGAGACAGCCCTTTCCAGTGGACACTTGTATCCGCCCTAACAAGACCAAGTGCCTATGGGACCACCCCAGTTTAGGCTTCAGAAGTGCCTTTGGAAAGCCCCAGGACACAGTGGCCAGGGTCCACATTGGTCAGGTTGCGATGTCTATCCATACCAAGCTGCAGAATAAGGAGCATGTGATTGAGGCGCTCTGCAGGGCCAAGCTCAAGTTCCCTGGGTGCCAGACAATCCACATCACTGAGAATTGGGGATTTACTAAGTTTAATGTGGATGAGTTTGAAAACATGGAGGCAGAAAAGCGGCTTGTCCCAGATGGTTATGGGGTGAAGTACAGCCCTAACCATGGACAAGTGGCGGGCCCTGCACTTGTGGGAACCTTGGCACTGTCTTTTCCTTACTATGCCAACCAATAAATCCTACTTTCCTGTTACACACACCAAAAGACAAAGTGTAGTTCTCAATTACAGCATCCTTTCTTGTCTCTGTACTCGTTTCCTTTTTTATATCCCCACCAGCCCTTCTCCCTTCAAATGGACTTATTCTGCAGGCACTGAGATGCCACTTTCTCTGGGAAACTTTTTCTGTCCTCTGGAAGTAGAGTAAGCCATTCCTCTGCAGAGCTTATGGTAGTGCTATGTTCATGGATCCTATTTCAGTATATACCAGATTGCTGTAATTTAACCTGTTGTCTCCTTGCCCCGAACTGAGAGCCTCTGGAGGACAAGGGGCTGTGTTTTTGTTCTGTTTGTCTTTGTGTCCTCAGCCCTTAGTGCAGTGCACAGCACATACTACTTAATATGTATTGACTGGATGAATACTCATGCATGTGATTACATTAATCATGAATTTTGTATTAGAAAAAGAAACTTTAGAATTCCATACCTTTTGAAAATCAGTATATTTAAAGATAGTATTCTCTATTTATGATAAAACAACTAATCCTGAATTGTTTCTTAATAAATAAAGGTGGAAGGGGTCAAATAAAACAGAAAAAGAAAACTGTACCACAAAAGGTTACGATAGCCAAAATTCCCAGAGCAAAGAAGAAATATGTAACAAGAGTGTGTGGCCTTGCAACTTTTGGTGAGTTCAAGCTTAAGTATGTTTAAAATTTGTGAATTGTATTCATTAACTCATTTCATTTTCTCTTTTTAATCTAGTATCATGAAAATTTTTCAGTTCTGTTTTTTGCTAGAAGGATACAAAATGAGATTTTGGATTTCTAACTAGAGTCAAACTTGAAATCTTAAAAATCTTTTGCAGAGGGGACTTATTTAACTTTTTCCATTCCAGAATTTCTGCTTGTGCACATTTTATCTAGAATGAGGGCTGGACAGGTTTTCCTTTGAGGTCTACCAGCACTATTCCTCTTTCCCTCCCAGTCTCAGTAGCCAAACAGTTGGAAAATGACCTGTCCCCTCTGGATACAGTAGAGGGTGAGGGAAGGTGGTTAGTGGTGGAGTGTCTTCCTTTGTAAAAAGGGATAACCATAAGAACTTCATTTACTTGGAAGTGTATATGTAATGTTGGAATTCATGTTTTCCTGGATTTATTTTGGTCTTACTATATGAATCATCAATAGTATGGATGATCTTATTTTTATGTACTGAGGCTTTATCTGACCTTAAAAATGTTACATTGTTCAGATGATTGCCTATGAGTAGTTTGTAATTACTTTTCTGAAAGGAACATGAAACCCATTAATATGATCTGTTTTATGAATTTAAAATGCAGATTAAATTTCAAAATGGAAAAATATCTTTGACGTATGATTCCAATTATAGTCTCACTGTTTTTTTTTTAAAATAACAGAAATTGATCTTAAAGAAGCACAAAGATTTTTTGCTCAGAAATTCTCCTGTGGTGCTTCAGTAACAGGGGAGGATGAAATCATCATTCAGGGAGACTTTACAGATGATATTATTGATGTCATTCAGGAAAAATGGCCAGAGGTGAGTATTTGGAACCTGTGCACCTATAGAAGTAAGTTACTAAAGCAGTTGTTTCCAAGTTAGTTGCTAAGCACAGCTCATGAAATGTAATTATTTGTGTTTTATAGGTGGATGATGATAGCATTGAAGACCTTGGAGAAGTGAAGAAGTGATTTTGAAAATGTGTCTGTATTTAATGATCTGAACTGATTGTTGATGTGGCCAAAGGGAGAGAGGCCTTTTAAAAATATATATATTTATCCTACAGTAAAACTGTAGCCTACCCCTTACCCTTGGAATTTTCACTGTTCTGTACAAGGCTGCTTGTTTTTTGGTGTTGTTTTTTTTTTTTAATTGCCAAAGTCTAATAAACAGGAAAGACTGTCATGCTTATGCATGAGATAGAAATTAGTCAAATAAAAATTTTTGGTCATTTGGTACTGACTTTTCTCTTTCTTTTTAACTTTATTTTTGGAAAAACTGGATTTTCTGTGGAAAGCTTTTCTGTTGATTATTTTTAAATAATCACAATTTAATCAAAAATGATTTTTTTTTAATCTGAGTGATATTTTAAAGGTTTTAATTTGGCTTCATCACCAGTAATAATTGTCTCCTTGCTTCTTTGGTGTGGTAGTTTTGAGATGCTTGAGTATCTCATGGATGTATGGTTGAATTTGCTTCATGGTCACCAACCTAGTTCACTTTGTGGGCATATTAACATATTGTTGGTAACAGCTGTTTGAGCTGTTGTGGAGATTTTTTAGTAAAGTATATTAAAAGCCTTAAAACCATCTGCACTGTTTGACCCACTTCTTTGGCATTATCCTAAAGATATAATGGCTTGCTTAAAACTATGGATAAGGGTGTTCATCACAGTGCTACTCATAATATTTTAAAAATTGCAAATGATTATAAATGCAACAGATGGGAAATGGTTAAAGAAATGATGGTGTGTCATATGGTAGGATATTTGCATATATTTTAAAATACTTTCTAAGAATACTTGGAAAGATGTTTGATAATGGTAAGTAGGAGGTCAGACACCCAAATCCATTTTATACATTATTTTCATCGTATTGAGTGGACAACCATTCAGAGAGCCTGAGTCCTTGTTCTGGCTGTAAATTTATGCGAGTGAAATTCTTCTAGTCACTTGAAAATAATATACACCATTGCTCAGTATAGTCTGGGAAGCAGCAGTCGAAATGTATTTTTCTCAGAAGAGAAGCAGTGACAATGAATCTTAATGAATATATTAAGTGAATTTAAACTCTGTTTTTATAAAGGTCCTAAGTCTGGTGCTACAAATTGGAAAGAAGACTTGGTGGTATTTTAAGTTGCTGTCGACACCTTTAAGAAAGTTAGAACCCATTGTCCGTTGCCATGCAGAATACCATCTTGAACGAATGAGTGGGTTTTTGAGTATTGAAACATTAGGAAGAATGTATAAATAAAGATGTAAATTAAGAAAATGAAATTCTGCATTAACTGTGAGTTTAGTTAAATAAAATTATCTAATGAAGCAAATTTATCCATTAGGACCACTTGATATATGTTATGTATGTATTCTGTTGGTGCTGGAAGATGTCTATGTGCTTGTATCAACACATGTGACTTCATGTAGAGATTCTTAATGTTCACAGTTCTTGGCAAATGCAGTTTCAGTCCATTTATAGCCACAGTGGATTTTACTGCAGGAAAATGCAGGATTAAAACTGTCCTTGTGTATATGTGTGAATCTTTTTCTTTGACTTGAAATTTAAAATGCAACTGTTTAATCTCTGATTAAAACCTATTGTTCAAGGGGAATTCTGTGGCCGTCCAGTGGTTAGGACTCAGCATTTTCACAGCTGTAGCCTGGGTTCAATCCCTTGTCAGGGAACTAAGATCCCACAGCCTCATGGCATGGCCACACACACACACACACAGTATATATATATATATATATATATATATATATATATATAGTTCAAGAACTGAGTTAAATTCATACATTCTATGAATACTTTTATTATGTAAATACTTTCACAATCTAGTATTTTTAGCAAAAAGAATAAACAGCCTTATATGTGTAAGAGATTTACAGTGATTAAGTTGGCAACTTCAAATACAAATACAGTTTTGGTATGTAGTGTCTTATTTTTAAAAAACATGCTGGCAATATATGGTTTTAAATTCCTTTTTAGTTGTTAAATAACATTAAGTCAGCTGTCACTTAGGTATAATCCATGGTAGCTTTCTCATTCTTAAAAATAACAATTTCTATAAACAATTATACCTTTTAGATTCTGTTATTTACTAAATGCCTTTACTTAGAAAATATGGTAGAGAAAGTGGAATGAGTCTGTAGAGTTCATCAGTTTGAATTAGTGTATAACTAGATGCTGTTTATATTTCTCTTTAAAGATTTTTTACCTTAAAATACTAAGATTTTTGATTTGCAACTAGTCATAATAACCCTCTTGCTACTGCTAAGTCACTTCAGTCATGTCCAACTGTGTGTGACCCCACAGATGGCAGCCCACCAGGCTCCCCCGTCCCTGGGGTTCTCCAGGCAAGAACACTGGAGTGGGTTGCCATTTCCTTCTCCAATGCATGAAAGTGAAAAGTGAAAGTGAAGTCGCTCAGTCCTGTCTGACCCTCAGCGACCCCATGGACTGCAGCCTACCAGGCTCCTCCATCCATGGGATTTTCCAGGCAAGAGTACTGGAGTGGGGTGCCATTGCCTTCTCCTTGGTACTTAGCAACCATAACTCATAAAAATGAGCCTAATTTCTTACTGCTTCGTATACTTGTACCTTTAAAGTGAATATTAGGCATGTGATTGCCTGGTAAAGAATGACATTTTAGGGCTTCCTCAAACTCCCAAATTTTACAAAAGTGAAATTTGAGAAGCATGGAAGTTAAAATTTTCCTCACTTGGAAAATTGACATTCAGCCACATTCCTTTTCATCTTTTCTCATTCCACCACCACAACTTACTGCATAGTCATCTATTGATAGGTCATTTAACAATTAGTCAGCATTTGCTTTCTTGATTTTTAAACTCTAAGGCATTGTCTTGTTGGTTCTCCTGAACATGAGCCAATCCTAAGGAGACAAGTGTCATCCAAATCAGTAAAGTTTCAAGGTAAGAGTTTTTTTTTCTTTTTAAAAATGTTGGCAGTGCTGGAACTTCATTGCTGCAAGAGCTTTTCTGTAGTTGAGAGTGCAGGCTACTTTCTAGTTTTGGTTTGCGGTGGCTTCTCTTGCTGTGGAGCATGGTCTTCAGTGGTGGTGGCTCCCCAGCTCTATAGCACAGGGTGAGGCACACAGGCTTAGTTTCTCTGCAGCATGTAGGGTCTTCCCTGAATAGGGATCGAACCTGTGTCTCCTACGTTGGCAGGTGGATTCTTTACCACTGAGCCACCAGGGAAGCTCCAAGGTAAGAAATTTTAAATTTGTTTTTCCATGTTCAGGTTATCTTTTATGAACACGAGGATATGTTTTGCTAATTCACAGTCAACCAAAAGTAAAGTTGAAATACTATTACGAATTTGTCTTGCCAGCACTGCCATCTTATGGGTTAAGCAGTAGGGGTGGGTGACCAGAGGTTAAATATAATAAGCGTTACTTTTTTATAGTCCAGCTCCTATATAATGAGTAAAAAGGGGGAAGGAGTGATTATGGACAGGAGAAGAAAATCTTAATCTCAACTCAGAACATGGTAAATATTGTCAGGATAAAGTGCCAAGGGTCTCCCCCCACGGTGCACAATCATCCCCTTTCCAGGGGGCAGGACCCTCAGGGTGTGCACCTCTACTCCATGGGAGTACATCATCATTTGACTTACCCCAGGGGGGTGTATGCACCCCCCCAAGGGGGACAGCACACCCGCTGATTCAATCTGCCTAGTAAATATAGTGACCCTAATTAAATCAATCTCCTTAATGTGTGTCCCAAGAGGTAAGGTGATTTAAAGGAGGCGGGGGTGGTGTCAGGAAACCTAAGATGTTTCATTGGTTTAATGAACCTTAGGCGATTTTAAGCACTCGATTTAACCGGGAGGCCGGGGTGGGTGACAGTATTTGAGGGAGGGGATTTAATCAGCGGCGACTCATGTGATTTAGGCGTTAGTTTAATATATAGGGGGCTTCCCTGGTGGCTCAGACGGTAAAGCGTCTGCGGTAAAGCATCTGCACGCAATGCAGGAGACCTGGGTTCGATCCCTGGGTCGGGAAGATCCCCTGGAGAAGGAAATGGCAACCCACTCCAGTACTCTTGCGTGGAAAATTCCAAAACTACAGTCTACGGGGTCGCAGAGTCGGGCATGACTGAGCAACGTCACTTAATATATAGGAGTCACACAATACAGGGTGTTGACTGAATCAATGGGAATCACCTGACTTATGATAGAGACTGATTTAACAATAGGAATCAAGTCATCCAGGGGCTGATGAAATCAGCCCGAGCACCCCTCAAGAGGGCTAGCACCCTTCCAGGCTGAACAGCAGGGTAGGTGCACGTCCACCCCAAAAGGTGCATCTCGTCATTTGATGTACACCAGGGGGTGCACGCCCACCCCCCAAGAGGTACCTCATTATTTAACAAAAGAGCTACATCAAGAGTTAAAAAAATACCGGAACTTTTTCCTCCATCTATGATTCTCAGTTTAGAATTGTCCGCGGGGCTGGTCAGCAATTGACTGTCAACTACTACCAGAGGTGGCGTGTGCCTCCATCCATTTAGGTACTGACTGTTTTCCCTACCCGGGTGTGTAGGGCAGCTAAGGCGACAGCGCTCACAGTTTAGGAGGGAAAGATGCGAATCTGTAAGCAGCTGGTCATACAGGTCAGGACGATGTGGCAGAGACGGCCGTTCATTTGTTCCATCATTCTCTGGGGTGGTGAAGGAGCGGCTCTTTGAGGGCCGCGGGTAACGGCTTTTACGTTGCCAGATAAGCCATTCGAGAGTCTCCAGACTTGCAAGAACAAAATGCCAGGATGGCGCCTTGGCACGCGCCAGGAGGGAGCCAGCCCCCGTGGGGTCTCGCGAGAGCCGGGACGGCCCCTTGGCGACGCCGTAGGCCGAGCGGGCCGGGCGCGCTCCGCGGGGTCGGCGGTTTGGGCGGGCTGGCTTGGGCTGGCGGGGGCGCGGGGCTCCAGGGCTCGGGGCTCGCGCCCCGCCGCTCCGGGCAGGCGCGCAGATGGCGTTTCTAAGGTGACGCTGCGCACACCGACTGTCTCTGGGGGTGGAGGAAACACCTATGAACCCTTCGGCCTCCTTCCTGGCCGGGCGCCAGGTGAGCGGCAGCCCCTCGGCGCCTCTGGTTTCCGCCGGCTCGTCCCAGGGGGAGAGGAGAGCAGTCTTCTGGGACAACGTGCATGGGGATTACTCAGGAATCGTTCCTGCTTAAAATGTGAAACAATATCCAGGACGCAGGGGAGCGTCACGTCCCGTTTCCTTACCTTAATGAAAACGTGTTTTTTAGCCCAGGCGCGGTGCTCACTTTTTAACGATAAATGGGCATCTGCAGAGTTGTTTCTCTATACACCTGCTCGCTTACTTGCCCTTGCTTCCCAGCTACTTACGAGTGGAGCAGCGCTGTAATCACCAGTTTTCCCAAAACGTCTTGAAAGTAAACTTGCCCAAGATGTAAATGTGTCTGGTCCGTATAGGCTGAGATGAACGTGTTTTGCACACTTGGTCCATTGTTTCCTGTGTTAGAATCTGTGCTCCGGGCTGGCGAGCTCAATGCCCCAAGCAACTGGTATGCCCAGTGAATATTGGTTGAGTGAATGAGTGAGTGAGTGAAATGGGTTACCAAAAACTGGAATTCAAGTTTTATGGCTTGGAATTCCTTGACTTCAAGTTCCATTTTCTGTGTTTAGTAAGTAACTAATACATTCGTCATTAGTATTTCTCTACAAATTTTATAATTCAAAAAGCAGTAATGATGTATAAGGGTCTCTGGTAAACAATAACACTTTTTTTTTAAATTGGAGTATAATTGCGTTAGTTTCAGTGTACAGCACAGTGATTCAGTTTTTTGTTTTTTAGTTCTTTAGTTCATAGATGGGGACAGTGCCATACGTCTTGCTAATAATTTGTTAATAATAGCTAATGTTTGTTGATCGGTTATGATGGAACAAAATTTTATTAAGGCAGGACATGAAAATTTTAACATAAAGTTTTATCTGCACTTTGAGCTACACCCTCCTCCCCTTTGGTGTGTATTGTGCATCCCCCTTATATATTAACTAGATCCCTTTAGAAGACCTAGGAATGCCTGCTTACAAAAAAAAAAACAAAAACACACACAATGGTGGTTTTTTTCTTAGAACTAGCAAGCAACTCCTTAGTAGATACCATTCCTTTTTCAATCATGTAAGGGGTCACAATGACCCACCACTTGCCTTGTCTGTGCAAATCTGAACTGTGTAAAGGTGAATGTATTATTTTGATGTATTTTCAACCCTTTGTCTTGAAAACACATGTAACTGGGTTTTGACATCTTACAGGCAGAATGGTTCTCAGAGCTTTTTGAAAGACTGTCTCCCAGGTTATAATCCTCAGGTTGGCTGGAAAAAAATTTCCATTTTTTTTTTAGAGTAACTGTTGATTAATTTTTAAAGACACAATAGTGTGTCATTTTTAATGACACAATGGGAAGTGCTTTACAGACCTTATCTTGCTTAATCCACACGACTCTAAGAAATTGAAATATGTCCATCAACAGATGAATGGATAAGAAAGCTGTGGTAATTATACACAATGGAGTATTACTCAGCCATTAAAAAGAATACATTTGAATCAGTTCTAATGAGATGGATGAAACTGGAACCAATTATACAGAGTGAAGTAAGCCAGAAAGTAAAGCACCAATACAGTATACTAACTCATATTTATGGAATCTAGAAACATGGTGATGATAACCCTGTATACGAGACAGCAAAAGAGACACAGATGCATGGAATGGACTTTTGGACTTTGAGGGAGAGGGAGAGGTGGGGAAGGTTTGGGAGAATGGCACTGAAACGTGTGCTGTCTTGTGGGAAACGAATCATCGGTCTATATTCGGTTCAGGATACAGGATGCTTGGGACTGGTGCACGGGGATGATCCAGAGAGTTGATGTGGAGTGGGAGGTGGGGGGGGGGTTTCAAGATTGGGAATTCATGTACACCTGAGATGAAAAAAAAAATAAAAAGTAAAATTAAAAAAAAAAGAAGAAAACAAAACAAAAAAAAAATAAAGCAAAGCAAATTTAAAAAAAAAAAAAAAGAAAGAAAGAAATTGAAATAGTGTTACTACCATTTCACAACAAAGAAACTAAGGGTTAAGAAAGCTAAGTAACTTACCCAAGGTCTTGGAGCCACCAAGTGGCTCATTCTGGATTCCCACTTAGGTGAAACCAATTTGACTGCACTAGACTTTCAAATGATATATGCTTAAAAAAAATTATTGTAGATAATTTTGTTAGGCATGAAAATGGCATCTTGGTTATGTAAAAATGTTCATTTTTAGAGAGGCATACCAAAGTATCTAAAAGTAAAATATATTTTTTATCAACAACAAAAAGAAAAAGGAAAATTGAAACGTTGCAAAATTTTTTATAGTAGTAAGACCTAGCTACTGAGCAAATGTGAGTTCATTATACTGTTCTTTTATCTTCTGTATATGTTTGAAATTTTTCCTTTTCAAAATTTGTTTTTAGGTATGTTGAATTTGGACCAGTTATATTTAAACAATATTTACTTCCTGTTTCCCTTTACTTGATTGTTCTAGAATTGCTAGATGGGGGTATAAGATGGGGGATAATATTGTTGATTGATACAAGGAGGGTTGACAGCAAAGAAAAAAAATGCAGAAATGGGTTTATCTGTGATTAACCAATGGAGGTTTTACAGCTGGTCCTGTTCTTTAAGAGTAGTGTGTTTGGTATGACAGAAAATGATAGAGACAGAGTGCATAGTAGATGTTAGCATAGGTTAAATATACATAATTTTGCCACCATGTTATAATCAAGAAATAAAATTTCTTGATTCAAGTTGCTACCTTGAGTTGGCAGCAAAAGAAGATACTGAGTTGGCCCTAAAATTCCTTTGGCCAACCCAATATAATTGTTTGGAAAATATGATTTGGCTGATTTATGTCGATGGTTTTATTTTGACATGAATCTACTCTCTGTATTTAGAACATCGGGTCAGAGGTTGAGATTTCCACTATTGAGAAACAACGAAAAGAGCTGCAGCTGCTCATTGGAGAGTTGAAAGATCGAGATAGAGAGCTCAATGATATGGTTGCAGTACATCAGAGACAACTTCTTTCATGGGAAGAGGATCGGCAGAAAGTGTTGACTTTGGAAGAACGTTGCAGCAAATTAGAAGGTCAGACATATATTCAGCGTCATCCATCTAACGCTTGGTACATGCCAACATACTGAAAGGGCTCATGGGAAGAGTAGAGAAGGAACATCTCAACACAGTCCCTGCTGTCCTAGAGTTTAATTGAAGATAGGAGGACTTCATGAAGATTCACAGCACAACAGACAAACACAATGTGAATTAAAGTAGGGCAAACAAAGTATTAATACTTAACTGTAGAAAGAGTGCTGGGACAGCTCCAGTAGACAGGGAGGGTCAAGAGCGAACCTGAAGGAAATTAGTTTTAAGCTAGAATATGAAGGAAGATGCCACTGAACTGACTATTCCTTTTGAACTGACTCAAAGATTTTAAACTTTTGATATTGAACTTGATCTCAAGTACTTAAAATAGTCATCTTTTAAAATTACAGCAACCTCAAAAGTGGCTTACAAAAATTTCCCTTTGTACCACATTTTAACTGTCATGCTTTTGGTGCTACCTACCCTAAAATCTGACTGTTCTATTGGCACTGTGTTAATATTACTAGAATGTACTAGAGGAGGAAATACTAGATCTGTTTATAGAAAAGTGGGACTTCCCTGGTGGTCCACTGGTTAGGAATCCAATGCAGGGGATGTGGATTCGATCCCTGGTTGGGGATCTGAGATCCTGCATGCCATGGGGCAACTAAGCTCTCATGCCACTACCAAGCTCACATGCCTCAACCAGAGAACCTGGGTTCTGCAGCTAAGACCCGACGCAGTCAAAAAAATAAGAGAGATAAACATATATCCCCTTCTTTTTTTTTTTTTTTGCTTTTATTACACAAAGGATTCTGTAAATGTGACAGTCTAAATATGATTAATTTTTCAATTTCCTGATGACCATCTGATTCTACCCTAACTGTATGCACCCACACATATAGACACATAATGCAATATTTGTTTATTTTTTAAATTTAATCTTGTTTTAATTTTTGACCATGCCATGCAGCATTTGGGATCTAAGTTCTCTGACCAGGGATCAAACCTGTGCCCTCTGCATTGGAAGCACAGAGTCTTAACCAATGGACTATCAGGGAAATCCCAATAAGGTGTTTTTAAATTGAGGTCTACACATTGATTTTTGTACATAATGCTGTTGCACACTTAATAGACTACAATATACTACCATATAAACATAACTTTTATATGCACTGGAAAACCAAAGTATTTGTGTGATTCACTTTGTTATGATATTCCCTTTATTGCAGTGGTTTGGAACTGAACCTACAATATCTCAGAGGTCTGCCTGTATAACCATTAGTATCTGGTTTTAAAATGATCAAGACATTTGAATAGGCATTTCATGGAAAACTGGCCAATAAATTTACAAAAAAGTTCTCATTCATATATTAGGGAAATGAAAACGAAAATTAAGACCATAATGAGACTTCTTACACTTAACAGACTGGCGAAAAATATCAGGTACTGGTAAAATTGTGGAGCAAGGGACGATTCATTGACTGCCGGTAGGAGAGTCAGTTAGTACAACTACTTTGGAAAAATTGTGCGACAATTCTGGTAAAGTTGAAGATACACCAAACTATGGCTCTGCATTTCCCTTTCTGGAAGTATACTCCCACTTCAGTATGCAAGTGAATTACCTAAAAGTGAAGTGAAAGTGTTAGTCATTCAGACATGTCCGATTCTTTACAACCCCGTGGACTGTAGCCCACTTGGCTATGTCCACGGAATTGTCCAGACAAGGATACTGGAGTGGGTGGCCATTCCATTCTCCAGGGAATCTTCCTGACCCAGGGATCCAACCCAGGACTATCTGAGCCACTAGGGAAGTCCTCAGTATCTTACTAATAGGTAGATTGTGATACAGTAGGTCTGTGGCTTAAGAATCTGCATATTTAACAAATTCACAGTTGATATTGGTGCTGCTGGTCTGAGGGACCACATTTTATTTAGGAGCTCTTGCAAAAGCATAAAGATGCTTGTGCAAGAATATTCAGAGCAACATCGTTCATAATAGCTATGAAGTGGAAACAGTCCAAATGACCATCAGTAGTAGAATGTGTAAGTAAATGCTGGCATAATCATATAATGTTATTATGTAGGAATTACAGTGCACAAGGAGTTACACGGCCACATGGACACATCTCAGGATCATAATCTTTTATTATTTGGTCCTGCAGTGCCGCTTGTGGGATCTTAGTAACCGGACCAGGGATCAAACCTATGCCCTTGGCAGTGAAAGTGCAGAGTCCTAACCACTGGACCACTAGAGAATTCACAGAATCATAATCTTAAGTGAAAAACAGCAAACAGAATTCACACAATTAAACTATTTTTTAGGGATGTGATCAAAGATAGTAAAACTGTAATAAAAAAACAAGGAAATGAGTAAGCTCAGGATGGTGGTTGGCAGGTGGGAAATTGGAAAGGCTGCTCAGGAAGTGACATATAGGGCTCTGGGTTGGTGTTAGTGTCTTGTTTCTTGACTAGGGTACAGTATCGTGCATTTTGTCATAAAAACTTTTCAAAGAAGAATTAATCTTTGAAAGATTCCTTAGCACCCTTACTTTTTAACCATTGCCTGAAAATAATCTCCCTCAGGTGAACTGCATAAAAGAACTGAAATAATCAAGTCACTCACAAAGAAGGTAAAAAGCCTTGAATCGAACCAAATTGAATGCCAGAGTACTCTTCAGAAGACTCAACTGCAGCTTCAGGAGATGGCCCAAAAGGCAACCCATTCCTCTCTCCTCTCTGAAGACCTTGAGGTTGGTTTTATTTTTTTTAATGAATTTTTTTATTAGCGTATACTTGCTTTACAATGTTGTGTTAGTTTCTGCTGTACGACAAAGTCAATCGGTGAGACTCGTTTTCAGATAAGCTCCTCTAGCCCAATTCTGTCTGTGGGTCAGCTTAGAGTAGTTCATAGACTTAAACATTCCCATTAAGTGTGTGTGTGTAAAAGTATGTCCGTCCATTCAGCGTCGCGGTTTTGTGCTGAAGGTGAGCTTTGGTTAGCCCCTGGTGGTGTTTTGTCTTGAAGATGAAGCTTCATTACAGCTCGTTCTTAGTTGTTAGGCCATTTGTTTGGTAGCATCCTTCATTTTATCAACAGTGGGTTAATTTAAAAACTCTTTCTCAAAGTCTGAGATCAGTATCATCCCGCAGCTTCAAATTATGTTTCCTGAATAACTGTGTCTAATCTGATGAAACAGATATCTACCTCATGTTAGTGGCATATTGGGAACAAAATGTCAGAGTGATCTTTTCAGTTTTCAGTCCTGGCTGATGAGTCATCAAATATCTTTTGAGCTCATGCTTTTTTGAGAGGCACAGTGAAGAAGCCTTTTTAAAAATATTTATTTGTCTTTTTTTAAATTTTTTTATTGTACTGGGTCTTGTTGCTGCAAGGGCTTTTCTCTAGTTTCAGAGAGTGGAGGCTACTCTCTCGATGTGGTACCTGGGCTTCTCATTGTGGTAGCTTCTCTTGTTTGAGAGCAAGGGCTCTCGGGTGGACAGGCTTCAGTAGGTGCAGCTCACGGGCTCAGTGGCTGTGGTGCATGTGGGATCTTCCTGGACCAGGGATCGAATCCACTGGCAGATGGAGTTTTACCACTGTGCCTCTAGGGAAGCCTGAGAAAGCCTTTTTTGCTGTTGTTGTTACTGCCTTCATGTTCTTGTTTCATGATACCAGTATAGATCTTGGTAGTATAGTGAATCTTAATAACTCATAATAATTATATAGATTTTATTTTATGTCTTAATTTTTTTTTTGAGATTACTCTTCTAGACAGATTCTAGCTGTAAAATAAGTGAAAACTATTAGTGGAATCTCTTGATGTGAAAGTGAAAGTCGCTCAGTCCTGTCTGACTCTTTGCGACCCCCATGCACTATACAGTCCATGGAATTCTCCAGGCCAGGATACTGGAGTGGGTAGCCTTTCTCTTCTCCAGGGGATCTTCCCAACCCAGGGATCGAACCCAGGTCTCCCACATTGCAGGCAGATTCTTTACCAACTGAGCCACAAGGAAAGCCCAGAATCTCTTGATATGTTGAATTAAAAAATGGAAGTATGTTAGTCAGCTTGGGCTGTCATAACAAAATACCATAGACTGGGGGAAGTCTTAAAAAACGGAGATTTTTTTTCCTCACGGTTCTGCAGGCTAGAAGTTTAAGATCATGGTGCCGGCCTGGTTGGTTTCTGGTGAGGGCTCTCTTCTTGACTTGTAAATGGAATGGTCACCTTCTTACCACTTCCTCATGTGACAGGGAGAGAGACAGCACTTGAGCATGCTCTCTGGTATCTTTTCTTCTGAGGGCTCTGATCCCATCCTGAGGGCCCCACCCTCATGACCTCATCTAAACCTAATTCCTTCTCAAAGGCTCCCCCGCAAACACCATCACATTGGAAGTTAGGGCTTCAGCATATGCATTTGAGGAGGCATGGAGTTCAGTCTGTAGCAGGGAGATTTTTTTCTTTTTTTAAATTAATAAACTTTGTTTTTTTAGAGAAGTTTTAGGTTCATAGCAAAATTGGGTGGAATGTACAGAGATTTCTCATAGACACCCCCAGCCCCGCCCC